>CAMZMU010000092.1:21892333-22119093 GCA_947311845.1 Poa pratensis | reverse complement strand
GGATTTCCTCCTCTGCGCACTGATAGTGGCCAGAGCCTCGGCTCCTTGGAACATTACAATGCAGACTGGAATTCTGCAGACGAGGTCTCCTCGGCCTCCTTAGCTGCTCCGGTGGCTGAGCATCCCGCGGGAAACAGCGCCTGCGGCCGAAGCGTATATGATCTACACTGCTGCCCTTCGTGCTGGTCAAACCATCGACGTAAGTCCTATTCTCTTTACTTTCATGCAGTATCTCATCTAATATCCACCATCCCCAGTCCCCGAGATTCGAGGTAAACTATTGACGCTCCGTCGGAGTTAAAATTGTTTGGCTTGAATCTCAACTTTCCATTTTCATCCGACGTATCCAATCCATTTTATCTCACTTTAGCATGCACCTCGGGTACGAGTCCCCGAGACTCATGTCGAGGCATACCCCGACAACATTTTCCCAATGATTTGACTCCGAGTCCCCGAGACTCTTGTCGAGGTATACCTTCTAATACTATGAACATCCGTACGGACGTCTTCCACTCTCTCTTGTTCGCACACAAGAACCTCCATGATGCGCACAAGGCCGCACTTGCAGCGAAGAAAACGTCGGATGACCAGCTAGCGCAAGAGAAAGCCGAGGTATCTCGGCTGGTAAAGGAACTGAAGCGCATTGATGGGCTCCGGAAATCAGAAACGGAGAAGCTGAAGGATGAGAAGGATAAGGCCGTCGAGGCAGAGAAGAAACTTCGGGAGGACTCTGCCAAGGACCACCAAGAAGCTCTCCAAGTAGCCGAGGTCCGCGCCAACTCGGCCACAGAAGCTTTGGAAGCTCTGCAGGCGCAGGTCAACCAGTTTCTCCCGACGCTGCAAACTATCAACCGCGAGATGGACAGTGAGTTTCTTGCCTCCCTTAGCTTTTCTTTGTCCTCCACACCATTGGTTTTCTGCCGAACCATTTCTCACACTGATAACAGGCTACCCTACTATAGAGCATTTTACCTACACCCAAGTTGCGGCCCGCAGCATCACTGGTCGGCACAGGGAGAGGCGGAACGAACAGAACCCCGATTGGACCGTTGAGGACCATATCGTGGCCATCAAGTCTAGGATCAATCCCTTGAAGACCATTGGGTCAGAACTCCTCGACGCAGGTCTGTGTGCTTTCAAAGCCTTATGGCCTCTTGCTGATGCTCCGAAATCTACCGAGGATCTTGCCTCCAAGCTTCGTGAAGCCGAACAAAGACTCCGAGAGTGGCGTTCATCTTCAGCTCGCGCTGGAGCTGATGCCGCTCTCAAATTCATCATGACTTGGTGCGAGAAGATCGACCTCGAAAAGATGGACACTCTTCGCCGAGGCTCGCCCTGGTCCTCGGACCCAATTCTCATCAAGCGCCGCGAAAAGATGGCTGCCTTCTTCGCTGGATATGCCAACACAGAACTTGAGCGAAGGAGACACCTACTCCGACGCCGAGGATTACGCGCCAGAAGACGAGGAATACGAAACAGAATCCGACGTCGAGGCCGAGCAAGGTGACGACGGTGAAACCCGCGAAGCAGAAACCGAGGCTCCTCCCCAACCTGATGCCGAGGTTACTGCCGACGTTGCCAGCACTTCCCAGGCTACCTCGGCTCCGGACGAAATCCCTGCTGCATCGGCTGCTGCCGACGTAATTCCTGACGCCTCGACCTGAACTTATGCTTGGCCAGAAAACTTCATTAAATCCCCGGTATGCCGGGACGCAGATGTAATCAAACTTAAGTAGTTCCTTTGCTACCTCTATTACTATTATGCTCATCGAACCATGCTTTTCTAGGCTTTATATCGAATCCTTTTGAACAAGTGCCCGAGTTCACTTTCGTGTTTACTATAGTTGGCAGTCTCGCTCTTGTCTGCCATTCTGGCGTTCGACAGTCGAGTCACAAGATTGTTGTTCATAGCATACAGTACTTAGTAAATTCCGAGGTATAGTTCAAAGTCATCCGACATAAAAGAAGTAAAAACAGGGGTTAGTAAACGACATATGCCGACTGTCTTTTTGGACCGAGTCCCCGAGTTCATTTTCATGTTTCCCATGTTCTTTCGTCTTTGCTCTTGACTGCCATGCTGGCGTTCGTCAGTCGAGTCACAAGATTAGTTACAGCATACAGTACTTGAAGTTTGAGACGAGGTTCAAAATAGTCGGCATACGAACGAAAAAGAAGTGTACAAACAAAAACAGCATGCATAATAGCGAGGCAGTCCCCGAGCTCATTTTAAGGTGCCGAGGTTTTTATTAAAGATCAGCCGAGGTACATACATTACTTCCTTCAACAGTAGAAGGGTCGGAGTAGAGCTACATTCCATGGACGCTGAAGCTCCGCATCGGGTCTATCCAGCCCATCTCCCCTTGGCTCCTGTGCATCTATAAGATAGTACGAATCATTGTGCAAAGCTCGGCTCACAATGTATGGTCCCTCCCATGGAGGTGACAACTTGTGCCGACCTTTGCTGCGCTGAACAAGCCTCAGCACTAGGTCTCCTTCATTAAACTTTCGGGGTTTTACATGCCGGCTTTGATAGCGTCGGAGACCCTGCTGATATATTGCTGACCGAGATAAGGCCAATTCTCTTGCTTCCTCAAGCAGATCTACAGCATCTTCCCGAGCTTCTTTAGCCTCGGCTTCTGTGTACATTGCCACTCTGGGCGCATCATATTCAATGTCGGTTGGCAGCATTGCCTCGGCCCCATAGACCATGAAGAATGGCGTATAGCCTGTTGATCTGTTCGGTGTGGTCCTTAAACCCCACAGAACTGCTGGTATCTCATCGATCCAACACCCCGGTGTTTTCAACAGTGGTTCTACTAGCCGAGCTTTGATTCCGGCCAATACCAATGCATTTGACCTTTCTACTTGCCCATTAGCCTGTGGGTGAGCCACCGAGGCTACATCAAGTCGAATTCCCTTACTCATGCAGAACCGAGCAAACTCTCCGACAGCAAAGTTCGTGCCGTTGTCTGTAATGATACTATGAGGATATCCATATCTCAGGATTATTTCCTTCAAAAAGGTCACTGCCGTATGACCATCCACTTTCGGATTGGCTTCACCTCGATCCACTTAGTGAATTTGTCCACCATCACCAGTATGTGAGTCATATTGCCTCGGGCTGGCTTGAATTCTCCCACCATGTCCAGACACCAAACTGCAAAGGGCCACGTGATAGGAATGGTCTTGAGCGCCGAAGCTGGCATGTGCTGCTGCTTGGCGAACCTTTGGCACCCTTCACATTTCCGAACTATATCTTCTGCATCGGCATTGGCGTGGGCCAATAGAACCCGTGCCGGAACACCTTGGCCACCAGAGCTCTTGTGCTGCAATGATGTCCACATTCTCCTTGGTGGATTTCTAAAAGCATCTCCTTGCCTTCAGCTGGTTCGACACACCTCTGCAACACCTCGGTCACACTTCTCTTGTATAGCTCCTTGTTGATGATGGTGTATCCCTTAGCTCTCCTCTGGATTCTCCTTGCCTCGGTTGTATCACTTGGCAAACTTTCAGTTATGAAGTTCATTATCTGCTCCGCCCATTCCGGCACTGGATGTAGAGGAAAAAGGCTCTCATCTATCTCCATTGGTTCGGCCGCCATGATCTCGCCATGATTGCCTTTACCATTGCTCGGCCAGTCCCCGAGTGTTGGTGCGAAGTCCCCGGGCCAGATCCGAAGCTCCCACCATCACGTCCATGGGAAAAGCTCCATCAGTCCCGGGTACTGCGAAGCAGTCCCCGATTTCGGCCAAACGCATCCGACGTCTACCTCCATAGGCTCAGGCTCCGGATTTGGTGGTAAGAAAATTGACTCGGAATCAGGAGAAGGCTTGATTGAAGGAGTTCTCAAATGATTCAGTGCTATCCCCGGTGGCACCGGTTCTTTGGATGAACCGAGCTTGGACAATACGTCGGCGGCTTCATTCTCCCCCGAGGTATGTGCTTGTACTCACATCCTTCGAAAAACCCAGACACCTTTTGCACATGAAACCGATACAACTCCATGTTCGCATCCAATGCATCCCAAGTGCCGGTGGATTGATGCACCACCAAAGCTGAATCGCCGAAGCATTCTATACGCCGGACGCCTATCTCCTTTGCCACCTTGAGCCCATGGATCAGGGCCTCATACTCCGCCACGTTGTTCGACGCCGAGAAATGGATTTGCAGCACATACTTCAACTGGTGCTTCGGCGAGGTTAGGACTATCGGCACCTAATCCGACCTTGGTCTTGGACCCATCAAAGTGCATCTTCCAATAATTATAGTCCGGCAAGGGCGGCTCATATTGCATCTCGGCCCAATCGCATAAAAAGTCCGGCAGCGCCTGCGACTTGATTGCATCTCGCCTTTCATAATGCGGAGTGTATGGAGATACCTCGATCGCCCATTTGGCAACTCGCCCAGTTGCGTCCTTGCATCCGATGATCTCCGAGATTGGAGCATCACATACCACCGTCATGGGATGCTCTTGGAAGTAATGCTTCAGTTTCTTAACCGCCAGGTATACTCCGTACGTCATCTTCTGGTAGTGGGGGTAGTTTTGCTTCGACGTGGATATCACCTCGCTCAGGTAGTAGATTGGTCTCTGCACCGATTTGCCTCCTTCGTCTCGCTCCACCACCACTGCAACACTTACGACCCGGTTTGTAGCCGCAATGTATATCAACATCGGTTCATTCTGCAAAGGGGATGCCAACACCGGAGCAGTGGACAACATCTTCTTCAGCTCATTGAACGCCGCGTCCGCCTGCGGGGTCCAAGTGAAACTGGTACTTTTCTTCATAAGTTGATACAATGGTAAGGCTTTTTCTCCTAGCCGACTTACAAACCGACTTAAAGATGCAAGGCATCCCGTGAACTTCTGCACATCTTTTAAACAGTTCGGCAACTTCATTCTTTCGATAGCTCGGATCTTAGCCGGGTTAACTTCTATACCTCGGCTCGATACGAGGAAACCGAGCAATTTTCCAGCCGGGACACCAAAGGTGCACTTGTCCGGGTTAAGTTTCAACCGATACTTTCTTAAATTTGCAAATGTCTCTTCGAGGTCTTCGATGAGAGTATGCTTCTTTTTAGTTTTGATAACAATGTCATCGACATACACTTGCACATTCTTGCCCATTTGAGAATGTAAGCACTTCTGCATACACCTTTGATAAGTTGCCCCGGCATTTCTCAAACCGAAACACATGACACGATAGCAATACGCCCCGTACGGGGTAATAAAGGCAGTCTTTATTTGATCATCAGTGTTCAGTGGGATCTGGTGAAAACCAGAATATGCATCAATAAAAGACAACAGCTCACATCCAGCCGTAGAATCGATCACTTGATCAATCCGAGGTAAAGGAAAGGGATCCTTCGGGCACGCCTTGTTCAGGTTGGTGAAGTCAATGCACATGCGCCACACCTTGACTACCGCCGGTTCGTCCTTCTTTTTCTCCACGAGGACTGGATTAGATATCCAGTCCGGATGCAGCACTTCCATGATGAAGCCTGCAGCCAGTAACTTCGCCAGTTCTTCGAGTACCACCTTTCTTCGGTCATCTGAGAGCCGCCGCGTCGGTTGACGCACTGGTTTCACCTCTGGCCGAACAAACAAAGAGTGCTCTGCCAACTCCCTCGGAACACCTGGCAGGTCTTTAGCCGACCATGCAAAAATGTCCCGATTCTCACGGAGGAAGTGACAGAGCGCGCTTTCCTATTTCTCGTCCATGCCAGTACCAATGATGGCGAAACGCTCCGGGTTCTCCGAGTCCAGCGGGATTTTCTTGGTCTCCTTGGGCACCTCGAATGAAGCGCTCATGTCCGGAGTAATTAGTCCGGACATGCCGAGCTGAGTAGACTGCGCCATTGCCACCACCTTCTGAAGTTGCTTCTTCTCCGCCGCGATCACCAAGGACTCGGCTAAACTAGATCCCGCCGAGGCACATTGCATAGCCTTCTTGTAGTCACCAGAAATGGTTATTATTCCCTTGGGCCCCGGCATTTTCATCTTTAGGTAGGCCACATGAGTGGAGATCATGAACTTGGCCAAGGCTGGCCTTCCCAGCAAGGCATGGTAAGGGCTCTGCAAGTCCACAACCTCGAACTCAAGACTTTCAACTCGGCTGTTATCTCGGGTACCAAAACCCACGTCGACCCAAATCTTTCCCATAGGTGCACAAGAGACCCCGGGCACAATACCGTGAAATGTACAGCTGCTAGGCTGCAACTGGTTCGGTGAGTATCCCAGCTTGACCATTGTGTCTCGGTACATGATATTTATGGCACTCCCATTGTCCACCAAGACTCGGGTGAATCTCACATTGTTGGTCGGCCCACAAAACGTCGGATCCACCACCAGTGCATAGTTTCCAGGGCTCGGCATGATCCGAGGTGTATCTTGCCTGCTCCAAGTGATCTCTTGCTCGGACCAGTTCATGTATTTCACCACCGCCGGAGTTACTGCATTCACCTCCTTGGCACGCCTCAGCATACTCTTCTTATCAGTTGACTCAGTCACAAACACCACGTAGCTCTGATGTACTTCCCTATAATCATTACCGGGGTTCTCATACCTCTGATTCTCAAAGGACCACGTTTGGCTTTGGCCGGCACCACCGTTGTTGTTGTTGCCCTGGGCACTCACTGCATTCACCGGTTTCGCCTGCACCGTCTTCTGGTTTTGGGCCGCATGCACCGGGGTTGAATTTGCTCCGGTTAAGCTCTGATTCTGCGCCGCTATGGTCGGCTTATGCTGCTGCTGCGCGTTCGGATATTGAGGTCTACGCCATTGGTTCGGTGGCCCACTCCGGTTTGCCCCAGCTTTCGCCCCTTCTGCAGCGGTTCGGTGATGAAAACTACACTGCAGAGTGGTATGGTTGGGTGTTCTGCCATTCCTGCCATGATAGATACATGGTCCATTCACCAATGACTCGTAAGTCACAGGTGGTCCGGCCTCCTGCCACTGCTTCGCACCACCTCCCTGATTCTGGTTCTGGTTCGGAGTCCACGCCTGACCCTCAGTCTTCGGTTTCTGGGCGCCTCCAGGTCCGGACTGACTTGGGTTTACAGCATTGACTTGGAAATCTGGTTCTCTCCTCTTCTGCCCGAACTCTTGACGGTTATCAAACCTCGGTCCGTTGTTGCGATTGTTCATCGGATTCCTCCTGTTCCGGGCATTCCCATCCAGCAGAGGCTGCATCGGATCGCCAAGGGCATAGGAATCAGCTATCCGAATCGTCTCGGCCAGAGTCTTTGGCATATCTCTCTGGAGCCTCTGCCACAACATGCTACCATACCGACATCCATCAGCAAACCACGCTATAGCCTGTGCTTCGATAACTCCCTCACAGGAGTTCCGAACATTGCTCCACCGAGTCAAGAATTCTCGGTCAGTCTCATTGTCCTCCTGCTTGCACGCCTGCAAAAGCTGAGGTCGGTTTGGCCTCTGTAAGTGCTGGCGAAGTTGCTATTGAATGCCTCCTCTAAATCCAGCCAGCAATCGATGCTATTCTCCGGCAATTGTTCAGCCAGATCCGAGCAGGACCTTCCAACATGTGCGGGAGATACCGGACCGCCCATCGGCGATTGCCCCCCGCAATGTATACTGCTGAAACATAATCAGCTAGCCAATCTTGCGGCTTGGTGCTCCCATTGTACGGCCTGGTACTCCGACCCAACTGAAACTGAGACACTGGTGGAGGTGGTTCCTTCATGATCCGAGGTCCAAAACACGCCGGACCAGGAGGGCCTTCCTCCTCCAACTTCTCGGACATGTAAATCCGATCTAGCTTGTAGCGCGCATCACCTGTAGGCAACGTCCGAGCTCCGATACGCTCTCCCAATGCACCATCCACTCTATAGAATCCAGCCCGCTCCATGGCTGAATTTCCATCATCATATCGGTCGCCACCTCGACCGACGTTCTTCGGCTGCGGAACATACTCCGGCTCTTGCTGATACTGCTCCTGCGGCCGGGGTTGCTGCTGATGCCTCGGGGGCTGAGGTGGTTTACCTCGGCCAGCCGACGCTGCTTGCCCACCGTTCTGATTTCCCTGAGCTGAACGGCCTTTAGCTCGGCTTGCATCACCTGGGCCGGGGTCTCCATTGGCTCGGCTAGCGTGCCGACCTTTTGCTTCCCAGCTAACACCGGATCGTACACTTGCAGCTGCATCTCCTTGTTCCGACCTGAAGTGACACTCCGGGCACGATCGGCTCCTCCGACGTGTGGAGACGAGGCTTGCCCCTTGGACCCTGGCTAACTGGCCTAATCGAATGGACCGCCTGCGAACCGCCAAGCCCGGCCTTGCGGAGGGCTTCATTTTGCTTGCTGGCCACATGCACTAACTCATTGAGCCGCTTCTGCTGCTCACGCCATGCATCTCCGGTCAACTCCGATAGCCCGGCCCTTACTGCTTCGGCTGCTCTAAGGTTCTTAGCTGGTGAACTATACACCGGCCTACCAGTAGCCGACCTGCTACTTGTTGCCTTACTCGAGCCCGAGACTGCAGCCCTAACCATCTCCTCATAGAGGTCCTTGCCTCGGTTGAGCAGAGCAGCTTTCTTACGCCGCACAACCGGAGTAAAACCATCTCTATACCATGTGCAGCATTGTACTCCTTCTGCTCCATATCGAACTGCTGCTTAGCCTCGGCCAGCAACCGAGCTTCTCTCAGCACTCTGGCGCTCTGCCTCTAACCCGGCCACCGTATGCTCCACACTTGCCTCTACTGCGAGTGGCCGAGCTAACCTATCAACGATAGCTTCTAAGGGAACTTCTTCCCTTGGCATGCCCAACTGCTCATTCTGACTAGGTTTCTCGTACGGAAACTTCGCCGTCCGACCTGATTTCTCAGGCAGCGCGGTTGGCGTCGCCTCCACCTCGGCTAGCGCGACCTTGCCAGCATCTGCCTTGCTAGCTGCAGGCTTGGTACCAGCCACCATCACCTCCACACACCTCGGAGGGCGAGTGACACGCGCCCAAAGCCGCCAGGAGAGGAGTTTCGTCGTCCACGAGCACCTGCTCCGGGTACTCGCGAACCACCTCGACAGCAACGTATGTGGGGAAGCTGCCGAGCATCATGAGGAACCATCGGTGGGGAAAGGCTTGCCGGCGAAGCACCCCGCATTGTCGCTCACAAAGGCGAACTCGCCGATCTTGGTAACAAGGCCAGAAAGAACACACTCAGAGGAGCCCGTCCGGATGGAAACTCCACCCAACGCCTCAATCTGCCCCACGGTGGGCGCCAACTGTCGTGGTGGGATCACGGCAGATGCCATGGGTATGGCTTAGTTGGGGCCGAATGGTCGTTGGGGGAATCCGGGGAGGGTTTATGCACTCAAGGTGCACAAGCAAGAACATGCAAGAAACCACAAGAACATGAACAAGAAACCAAGAAAGCCAAGAACACAAAAGACACCACGATGTACCCAGGTTCGGGGCCTTCGTGAGGAAGTAAAACCCCTACTCCTGCCTTTCCTCTCTCAATATATCAGTGTGTTCTCAGTACAAGGTGCTCCTCGAGCTGTATGATGCTGCCAAGTGAGAGCTCTAGATAGAAGATGAAACTATGAAGGGGGAAATGAGCTAGGGTTTTTGCCGTCCTCCTCCCTGGAGGTAGAGATGCGCATATATACATAGGCCGAAGTACTTTTTACCCCTGCCTCAACTAACAATGGCATGGCCAAAAGGTAGAAGACAAGCCTCTGCCTCCTGCCAGCTCAACGGCCGGACTGTCAGGCCGGACAGGCCTAGCTTTCCTCTTCCGGTCATACTTCAGTAGCCTGCCGAGGTCTAGCCTGTAGACCTTTCCCGAAATAGCCAAGTCAGCTCCTAGGCCCCCGAGCTTCCGGGAAACCCGTGGACGGACCTCGCCGTCCTCTGAAGCTCGGGCTACGAGCTCTGCGGCGCCCGTGACCTCTCTGACATGCCTCGATCCTTGCTGCCAACCTCGGATAACACTCCTGATCCTATACCTCGGTAGAGAATACCTTATTCCTGTGGTAGCTAGCTGACTGCCCCGAGGTTGATACCTCGGAGGATATACCTCGGAGAATATACCTCGACGTACGCCTTACGTCGGATGACGCCTCCTGCGTCCTTGCTCAATCGTTACCTCGGACAGCTTACTGCCTTAACCTTACATGTCTTTACCTCATCTTTACCCTACCCGGGGATAACCCCCGACATTCGGAGCTCCCTCTATGGCCTTAAACAAGCCCCTTGCGCCTGGTTTGCGTGTTTCGGCTCTGTGGTGACTGCCGCTGGTTTCTCACCTAGGGACCATGACCCAGCGTTGTTTGTCCACACCTCTCGTCGTGATCGAACTCTTCTCTTATATATATTGATGACATGATCATCACTGGTGACGACTCTGAGTACATTGCCTTTGTTAAGGCCCGCCTCTGTGAGTAGTTCTCATGTTTGATCTTGGTCCACTTTGTTATTTTCTCGAGATTGAGGTTTCTTTGACCTCTGATGGCTTCTTCATCTCCCAAGAAAAGTACATCCAGGATATCCTTGCTCGTGGCGCTCTTGGTGATGAGCGCATGGTTGTGACTGCTATGGAGCTCAATGTTCAGCTTTGTGCTACTGATGGTGATCCTCTCGCTAACCCCACGCGCTATTGCCACCTCGTTGGCAGCCTTTTATATTCGTTGTCACTCTTCTAGATTATCATTTCCTGTCTACATTCTGAGTCAGTTTGTTTCTGCTCCAACCTCTGTCCACTATAGTCACCTCATACGTGTTCTACGATATCTTTGTGGCACGATCTTTCACCGTCTTTTCTTTCCCCTCTCCAGCTCCAGGCCTACTCTGATGCTGCGTGGGCTAGTGATCCTTCGGATCGCCACTCGCTTTCTGCTTACTATGTCTTTCTTGGAGCTTCTCTCATTGCCTGGAAGACGAAGAAACAGACTGCAGTTTCCCTCTTTAGTGCAGAGGCTGAGTTGCGAGTGATGGCTATGTTGACGTCTGAGGTGATCTGGTTACGATGATTACTAGAGGATTTTGGTGTTTCTGCTGCTGCATCGACTCCCCTATTGTCAGACAGTACAGGTGCTATCAGCATTGCGTGTGACCCGGTGAAGCATGAGCTCACCAAGCACATCGGTGTGAATGCTCCTTTGTGCGTGCTGCTGTGCAGGATCAGATTCTCGCTCTTCAGTATGTGCCTTCTGAGTTACAGTTGGCGGATTTCTTCATGAAGGCACAGACTAGAGCGCAACATGGTTTCTTTCTCTCCAAACTCAGTGTTGTTGATCCACCATGAGTTTGAGGGCGGTGTTAGAGATGTATAGTATCTTTTTCTGTATATCCCCACTGTATAAGGGGTTTCCTGCATTTTACCAAACTTGTACATGTATTGGCCTTTGGCCCCCTGAGAATCAGTTGCTCATTTCTCCAGCAGTACCTACCCCTACCACATATGTGGAGAATGGAAGTAATAGGTTTGGATGCAAGAAAGTGCACACAAGTAAATACCACCCCCAACATAAGAAATAATAAGAATACAATATTAAAACTCAGAAATGGTAGAACCGTCTAGTGTCTACTTCACAAGAGATTAAAAGTTTGACAAATGCACAAGCGATAGTATTTTTCTAATAAATGCACAAGAAATAGTTGAGTGGACACAATTTATCCAAATACCGTTTATGAATGTTTAAACTTTAAACTATCTCCTGTAAAAGGATGCATGTTATTAATTCAACATCAAGTCCTCTCCTCTAGGTTATCAAAGCTCAGCAATGTTTCACAGTATGTTAACTTACTCAGTGGAATATAAAACTGTGTAATGGGCATTTATTTCAATAAAATAGATTCTCTAAGATCTAGAGCTCAGTAATTGCTACTCGTCAGTTACCTAACTTCATAGTGATTATACAGTAATCAATCTTGAATTTGGTTATGCTATCTAATTAATGGCTAGTACATTAATATGGAGTTGGAATGGATTGTTAGAGTAGAGTAGCAGGAGCAGCCACCTCAGGTAAACAAAGATGCAACAAAAATACCTATTGGTGGCGGAGAGAAAAGGGCCAGCAGCTGCTGCTACCAACGAGAGTAGATGGAGCAAAAGTAATCATGGAGCAACAGCCGTCGCTGCCTCCACAAAAACAAATGTAGCAGAAGTAGCTCCAACGCCAATGGGCAACGTTCCACCGGTTATCCGGGATATCGCCTGTTTATACCTATAATACCGAGTGGTCATCCGGTTATACTGATTAAACCAGTTAAGTTCTCTTTTTTGCATACTACTCAGTGGGGTCGCCTGAGCAAGTATTTCTGACGATTTTAGAACACTGCCTTCCCCAAAAAAAATTGGATTAGCTTATGCGCTACACAACTAACAAAGTTCCAAGGAAACTTCTGAATGTAATTTATGGTATACCTGATCTGCAGTTTTGGTTGATGAGATTAAGGCTTGTATAAAATAATTACCACAGTGGTGAGACGAGATTGCAAATAATGCACCCTTGAGAGTGCATGTAAGCATATTGTTGTGCAGTTATTCATGAGCAAAATCTATAATGACCTGCAAAGCAAATTCATCCAGTGAATATTCTGACACATACGAAATTGTTCATACAAGGGCAAGGACCAGAAGATCCCATGGTGACTTCTTATTATGAAAATGAAGCTGAATGCCAATGAGACACAAATACCTCCAAGGGATGACTATAAGCAGTATCTTCAAGTAAGGCAACTATTTTATTCTTTTGTTCATTGTAATCTTTCTTCTGAGCGCTGTCATCCTCATCGTAACCAAGAAGAATCGATATAATGTGATTCAGCTCATGATTCATCACCAGCTAATAATTTCAACAAATTCTGCAGAAGGATATGTTGAGATTGTTATTAAGCAAAATAAGAAACAACTCTATGCATTGCAACAAGTGGTGACAAGAGACATTAACCTGTAAAACAAGGCTACTGTTCTTCTCGGTTAGTAACATGGAAATGCCATTTTTTGCATTTTGTAGCATTTGCTTGACAAAAGGTTTGAACATGTCTGAGAAAACCGTGTTCAAAGTTTGTTGTATTCTGGTCGCCTGATCTACTTGAACCACAGATCAATCGTTCAGCCAGGACAGCAGATCTTTTGTCGTGTGGAAATCTTTCAATGAATCTAACGGGACACCCTTCTAACGGGACGTCTTTACAAAGACAGAGAAGCGTCCTTACAACATGAGATCCATAGCAGTTGCACATCACATTAGTAACATCTGCAGCAATAACCTGCGGCAACAATTCAGGTATGAGTTCCATTGCATACAATGTAAACAGGGCAGAAAGAACCACTGAAAAGAGAATACCTTGCATATCTTATTCACTATCTCTTCTACAATGACCCTGGAGGTGTCATTTTCAAGATGTGTTGCTAGTGACTTGAGAGCTGCTTCAGCCACATGCGACCCAAATTTGTCCATGGCAATAACAGGAAATACCGAATACAGTTGCGGAGGAACATGCATAATGGCGCCAACTCACAACCTTCAACAAGAATCTGCAAGGTGTGGCTTATTACATCATAGGTGACGAGCTTAAGCTCTTTCCCTTTAGTTTCCTCCAAAGCATTAGCGCATATAGTCGAACGGTCCTCCAAATCGATCTCCTTATTGTCAAATAGATTCGATATCTCCAGAAAGTACTTTGCAGTCTCCGATTCAACCTTTTTCCTAAATATTGCTGAGCACGAGACAGAAACCTTTAGCACTCCACATCCTCTCATACATATAACTAGGTTATCTCATCACAACATACAACAGGAATGTAAAGTTTAGAGAGAGTGTAGGGTCAATCATACCTAATAAAACTCGGTACCGCAGTAGAAGCATTGGCTGATTGTGATGCATTCTCATTCTTCATACCCCTGGGATTCAGCTTCATCGAACTATCCAAGTGGCGACGGCCTTTCCCAGTATTCCCATCCTCACCATTGTTCCTTTTGGCATGTTCAGATTTTTCACTGAATGTCTGCTGCTTGAACCAGAACCCCATTTTCTGGGCTTCTGGCCCGTACCCTTACTTCCTCTCTTTGCAGGAAAGCTATGGTCTAGCAAATCGCCTTGTCCCATGCCTTTGGTGCGCTTCGACGACAACTGCAAACCACGAGATTCAACAGGCATGGAGCAGAATTAGCACTTCGGAAATAACCGAACTATATAAAAAAAATCCAGCTACCAGGTAGCAATGACCCTTTCCAGTTCCAAAAAATTAGCATATTTCAGAAGCTTAAGTCGCATTTGGGGGCTAGGTTTTCCGTTTGCCGCTGGCATCCTCAGTTCAACCAGACAGTGGTTTTGAAGCCAAACAAGTGGTCGATTCACGGAAACCACTTCACAGCTTTGATGCGCATCAAACTTGCCATGTTTGATCTTGGAAGAAATAAAGCTAAGCGATATGCAAATTGGATGGAGCGGAGGAATTACCTTCTCAGGCTGTTTTGCAGGCGGTGATTTCCGCGGGTAGTGGAGGCCGGAGGGGGAGAGCTTGCTCTTGCCGGGGCGGCGCGGCGACGGCGAGGGAGCAGGCAACGGGATGAGTCCAAGCGATATGGGCTGCAAGGCGAGTTTCAGACTTTCAGTATCTCCACAGGTGCAGCCGGAAGAACTCCTATATGCCGCCCAGAGCGGCCGAACTCACCCGCGCCGCTGAAGGGTCCGACCACTGGGCCGGCCCAATGGGCACGTTTTCCTTTTCCTTTTACTTTTCTGTTTTGTCTTTTTTCGGGTTTTTTCTTTCCATTTTTTATCTTTCCTGTTGCATTTTTTGTTTTATTTATTGTAATTCTTTTTTCCGATAAAAGTATATTTTGTGTGACTATAATGAACCTTTTTGTACCTTGAACATTTTTTGAACTCGTGAATATTTCTTCAAATACATGAATATTTTTCAAAACACGTGACATTTTTTAGGAACCAGTGAATAATTTTATAAACCTCGTGAGCATTCTTTCAAAACAACATGAGAAACTATCAATAATATGAATGAACATGTTTTTGAACCTCGTGAATATTTTTAAATCCGTTAACCTGTGTTTGGAATCTATGAACAAATTTTTAAAACTTCATAACATTTTTTTCGAATCCGTTAACCTAGTTTTGCAAACCATGAACAATTTTTTAAACTTTGTGAACATTTTATCAAATATTTACCTTATTTTGGGGATCTATGAACAATTTGTTCAACCTGTAAATATTTTCTTGAATCCATTAGCATGTTTTAGAAATCTATGCATGATTTTTTAAACCTCACGAACATTTTTTCAAACTATGTGAATACTTTCTAATATGAAAGAAACATAAATAAGAAAAGAAATGAAAGCAAAATTAGAAATGAAAAATAACAAAAAATAATAGAAAAATAAATAAATAATGAATAAAAAAAATAAAAATAAGAAAATAAAATAAACTAGAAAACCAGCAGAAAACAGAAAACCGGGATAGAAAAACCGCTCCAAATCTGGCGTGAGTAAAAGGAAAACAGCCAGCCGCGATAAATGGGCCTGGCCCAAATGCGTGGCATGAGCTATTGGCTCTGCTGAAGGCGACATATAGGATTTCCAACATTTTGAAGGGCCGATGCAACCTTAGTCGCATCCACCATAGCCAAGGTCGGCCGTCATTATCTCGAAATAGGTTCCCCCTTCGGACGTTGCAGATGTCTTCCGATCGTCCTAATAAGTAGATGTAGCTTGTTATTTAGAATAATAAAATGTACCTAGTAAATAGTTCATTATGTCACAACTAAACACAAGATTTCCAACTAATGTAATAAAGTTGCCACGATGTTCGACTAGTATTATTTCGTGATAGCCAAGAACAAGGTCACAAACTAAACACTAGTTGTGCCAAAAAGAAACTAAAGACAGGTGCCCACACCGGACAATTACAGGTAGGCAGGAAAGGGGGAAGGTGTTCCAACTACGAAATGAACCATCTGGAAAATGAAGCCATGGAAGAGGAGCTAGCTTTATCGCTCGTTGATGCATGACAGGTGGTGTTCACGACCGAAACTTCATGTCTTCGCCGTACAAAAAAGAACACACCTCCTTTTCTCATGAATTAATCATGGGCCTCAATCATTGACGTGGCGAGTGATTCAAGAACGGAGCAGGATTAAAAAAAACGCGCCAACCTGTGTCGTCTCGTCTGAGTCATCATATCGGGTCCAGGTGTCCTTCTTCTCCAGATCGCTCGTTGCCACTGTTTGACTATGAAAAAAAAAGAGCCATGCTGCATAGAGAGGTGGATCGATGGAATTGAACTATGGAGCCCATTGACAGCACAGCGGCAAGGACTTCCGCTACGATCATCAGCTGTACGTTATGTAGGATCTCCGCTGATGGTGGTGCAAATCATAAAATTCACTCCTTTTGTTTTCAGCAATAAAGCTGATGGTGTGCTCCATGAGACTGTTGAGATTTTTAGCACCCAAGAAAGAAAGAAAGAAAGAAAGAAAGAAAAACTGACGTTCTTGTTTTACTGCCGACAAGCTGGGGCCCAAGCAATGGCAACACCCTCAGCCTCGGATCTGCAATAAAGTTGTCTGTATGACAGTCTGAGTATGACCATATGACGGAAGATGCTGCCGTCTTTCTCGTTGCTATATGATGGCCAATCTACGCATCAGATCTCATCTGCATCACCGCAGGGTGGACGTAAAATAAGGCTAGTGGACATGGTTACATGACGGACAGACGATGCAGCATTGCAGCTACGTCAATGGTAGGCTTCTCATCCAACACATTTTAAGTGGATTTGAAGGTCGTGAATCCACGACAAATTGTTCCAAGTACTACTATAACAATGGCGTTTTTCTGATTTAATAGTTGAGAGTGATAGCAAAAAGTGTGCCCACTCGCAGATATATAAAGCGCGTACACCGGTGGTACATAGCAAAAGAGGAAGGGCAAAACAGTGCAAAGATAGGGTGTGTAGTGTAGACTTGGGAAATCCCAACCCCCATTGGCCTGTACTCTTCTGTCTCTCCTCCCACATAGGATAGGAGTATTCCCCTCCGTCACCCATGGAGGCCGGAGAAATCGGCGGCGCGCTCCTCTTCGTCCTCGCCACCGCCGCGGCTCTCACGGTCGCCGTCTCCACCGGCGCCGCCGATTTCCGCCACCCGCTCGCCGGTACATTGCTTTTCTCCCTTCGCCCATGCATCGCGCCGCGGCTAGCGCACGTGATCTAACGTTTCTTGCGGCGCCATTTCTCTCTCTGTCACAGTGGGCGGGCGGCTGGACTTCAAGGAGACCATCTCGTGGTTCATCGGCGTCTTCCATGGCTCCTCGCCGTCGTCGTCGGAGGCGGGCGGCGTGTCGCTGGCGGACGTGGCCGAGCTGTGGGTGCGGGTGCGGGGCGGGGTGATCGCGCCGGTGCTGCAGGTGGCGGTGTGGGTGTGCATGGTCATGTCGGTGATGCTGGCGGTGGAGGCCGTGTACAACTCCGTCGTCAGCCTCGGCGTCAAGGCCATCGGCTGGCGCCCCGAGTGGCGCTACAAGTGGGAGCCCATCGCCGGCGACGACGAGGAGAAGGGGACCACCACCGCGCACTACCCCATGGTCCTGGTGCAGATACCCATGTACAATGAGCTGGAGGTGAGAGGCCGGCGATCATACTCTCGTTGATTCACTGCTTTGATTTGTCGATCTTCTTCTTGTTGTTCTGTTGCGAGATTAATATAGTATTCTGATGTGCTATTAATTTATTTTCTTGGGACTGAGCTGGCGTGCAGGTGTACAAGCTGTCGATAGGGGCAGCGTGTGAGCTCAAGTGGCCAAAGGACAAGTTAATTGTCCAAGTGCTAGATGATTCCACCGATCCCTATATCAAGGTAGACTCCTTGTTGCATGGCTGGACATTCCCCTTCTGCTCAGCAATCCGTTTATTTTATATTTTTTTTTTTTTAGGGGAGCAATCCGTTTATTTTAAGCAAAACTAGAACATAGGCTCGAGGGGAGCCCAGCTTTAAATTAATAAAGCCACAACGCCGAGTGCATACAAGATCGGACAACAGTAAGGGTCACGCAGGACACCATAACAAACCAGGTAGCACGCAGGCTACGAATGTCTACCACACACACACACATACTAACACAGCAAGGCACAGAGACACACAGACGACGGAAACAGGTGGTCAAGGACGCTCCCTGATGGTGTCGTGAAGCCGGCGAATGTCGCGAATCGCCGACTCCACCTCGCCTCTGTATAGAAGTTTGTTGCAACTTGGGGTTTTTTTTAGAAGTGGAGAACATGAGCAATCACCTACTTTAGGTTCCCATCCCCAATAAGTGAGACATGAACCTGCTCTTGCTACGAAAGGAACATGCTAGTATAAATTTAGACCTCGTGTGTGATACTATCTACAGCTAAATGTCAAAAGATTTGAAACAAGTCTAGCTGATATAGGAACATGGAACTTTCTGGACTGGTGAATGGAGTGGGTTTGTAGGATTAGTTGGGTGAAAGGTACTTCAGCATTTGGCAGTGAGGGACTCGTATTGTCTCTGGGGGCTTTCCTTTCACTATCAAAGTTCCAAAGTCGTCATCGAGCATCCAGAGCACAAGTTCAAGAGCATATCATCTTCGAATTATGCTCTTGCATCTGGATTCCCGACCTTTTCAATCACATGGGTGCGTGCAGCATGTGGGTCCCTGCTGTCTGTGTGTTGGGGACCTCTGTCGGCCAAAGGACAAGATGGTCGGCCAGGGAAATGGAAGTGAGAAATTGTACTAGCAGTTATTATTCCTCCTGTGGAAAACAGTCTCGATCCAATTGCCAGAAAATAAGATTGGACCAGAAATTAATGGCCATTTAGGACTGGTGCATATTTGTGTGATGGGCCCACCCACCAGTCATCGCACAAAGTGCGTCCAACGCAGTGATTCTCAATCTAACCACACCAGAAACCATGTGGTGTCGCTTTAGACTGTCAATATATCAGCAACAACTAAGCTTAGCCCTTGATACTGACGTATTTACCTGAAACCATTTACCTCGTCCTGATATTTTCCTACATCAAGAAGCTCCTGGCCCTTTGCCAGTGAACCTCGTTGCCCACTTGTGTATACCCATGGATAATGGATCTGAGGAGATGGTTCACTAATTGGTGAGCATATTCCTCTCCAGGGAGAGATCTTCCCTAGCTGCCCAGAACCATTGCTTCATGCTTTTGGATTGATAGGAAGCATTTACTTGTCACTCTTCATGGTTCCCTTGTAACATGATCTTCTTTTAACACTCAATTGTAAAATAGAACAGTCTGCTGTTCCATGAAGGCTCCTTCATTTCCAATGCATAAACAAGTCAATAAGAAAATGGCATTCATGACCTGGGTCTACAATCACATGAACCCATTTTTTTACTTACTAAAATTCATTTTTTAATAATTATGATGAAACAAAATCAAATGCTGTTAATGGATAGAAACCTACCTTCGTAAATATTCACATAATTATATTACCATTTATGACCTATGCAAAGGTCACCTGATTTTGTATTGTATTCTTTGTTCAATAACTCATTTTGTGATTTTCGCACGGCTTGCATATGATCCTTTTTTTACTAATATTTACAAGCACAAGTTACCCACGTGCATGCATTTTTTGGAATTTTTTAAAGTTTTTTATAAGATTTGTCCAAGTTTAAAAAATGGTGGTATACCTGGGTTTAAAAATTCGCTTGACACGAGAAAATACACATCTCGGTCGGAACTAAATTATTCCAGTGGACAGGCTAGAGCAATAATGAGAGTATTCAGTTGATCACCTTGGTTAACTAAACTGGTTCCGTGGATGGGTTAGCCTAAGTGGGATGGGGCAGGACAGGAGTACTAGTTGGCAAGCACAATAATTCTTTAGATAAAGTAGGGATGGCCTCCCAATCATACTATCATACTAAGCAGGTAGATCTCACCTGATCACCAGATCTGTACTGCCCCCAATTGATTTACCAATTTCATCGAATGACAAACAAGTGTTCCCAAAATAAATTTATAAAAAAAGAGTGTGTTTACAAATAGAATGGCAGCACTGCTCCACTTGTGCTGGCACAAACCTTGCCTGATGTAATTGTTTCATTGCAAATAGACCTTCAGATGTTACCAAGTGAATGAAATTGTAGTTCACAATTTCTGTTTCCAGACTGAACTACTGGGTCCTGCCAATTTCTAGCCCATCTGAGTGGCCAGACTTGACAGGTCTATGAGAAGAGTGTCATGCTAAGATATGTTACTACCTACGTTCCAATATATAAGACACTTCAGTATTTTGGCCTACCAAAACGTTTATATTTTGGAATAGAGGTAATACTAGACTAGGGCATCAACAATTTTACATGATGAATGTTGGCATGCAATCTAAAGCATCTATGCTGGTTGGATTTATTTTTTTCTGCAGAATCTGGTGGAGCTTGAATGCGAAAATTGGGCGAGCAAGGGTATGAACATTAAGTACAGCACAAGAAGCAGCCGTAAGGGGTTTAAAGCAGGAGCTCTGAAGAAAGGAATGGAACATGAATATGCCAAGCAGTGTGAATACGTTGCCATATTTGATGCTGATTTCCAGCCTGAAGAAGACTTCCTTCTCAGGACAGTCCCGTTCTTCATACACAATCCAGAAGTTGCTCTTGTTCAAGCTCGCTGGGCCTTCGGTATGTAATCCGTTTCCTATCAGCTTTGGAGCATTAATCTTCCCAGCTCTATCACAAGACGGTTCTCATTAGCCCATGAAATGAAAACTAAACTACAAAAGAATTGCCTTACATGTTTCAAATATTTCAGCACAGCACCAGTTCACCACATAGAAATGCTTTTTCACCACATAGAAATGCTTTCTCCATTTCTATACCTTCAGAAATTTACAAAGAACTGCTTGCAAACCTAACACGAGGAATTTGGAATTAAAAAGCTCACGTTGTGGTTGCATAAAAGTATAAAAACAAGTTCAGCCGACCCTGTCTTACCGTTCATGGGGTGCCAGGAACAGAGTATAGAGAAGTTCCAAGAAAATTTGGAATAGAAAATACTGCTAATGTACCGCTTCACAAACATGATAGTGTTTTATTTGCTCTGATTGATTTGATCGATTCTTAATTGACAGAATTTTGCAGTGAATGAAACCGCAAGCTTGCTGACAAGGGTACAAAAGATGTTCTTCGATTACCACTTCAAAGTTGAGCAAGAAGCAGGATCAGCAACCTTTTCCTTCTTCAGTTTCAATGGTACACACCTTTACAACTTACGCATTATAAGGCAACAAAATAAAAAACAAGTCCAGGACATGGATAAGATTAGAAATAAATGAACGTCTAAAGGAATGCCTATTGTAATCCAAGGAACTGCTGGAGTATGGCGTGCAGCAGCCATCAAAGAGGCAGGAGGTTGGAAGGACCGCACTACAGTTGAAGACATGGATTTGGCAGTTCGAGCAACCCTAAAGGGTTGGAAATTTATATACGTCGGGGATATCAGAGTGAGTATATCTTATTGAGCAATTGTTTTAAGTGTAATAATTTGGTGTAATCATTTTGACTATGCAAACACAATGCAGGTTAAGAGTGAATTGCCGTCCACTTACAGGGCCTACTGCCGACAGCAATTCCGGTGGTCCTGTGGTGGTGCACATTTATTCAGAAAAGTAGCAAAAGATATTTTGGCTGCTAAAGTAAGTCTTTCTACTCCCTCATTAGCAAATCTCAAAGAAAATGTTTGAAGGAAACTAATATTTATCCCATTGTTGTTTCATTAGGATGTATCTGTCCTCAAGAAGTTCCATATGCTCTATAGTTTCTTCTTGGTGCGGAGAGTTGTGGCCCCTACGGTCACTTGTATTCTCTACAACATCATACTACCAATATCAGTCATGATCCCAGAACTCTTCATACCAATCTGGGGCATCGCTTATATTCCCATGGTACTTACAGTGGTCACAGCAATAAGACATCCGAAGTAAGTTTTTCAAGAACTGCTTTCAGTTCCAATTAGATTTCTCGCCTCTGCTTCTCCACATACTAATTTCTTAATGTCCTTAATAAATCATCTCTGTAGAAATATACACATACTGCCGTTTTGGATTTTTTTCGAGAGTGTGATGACAATGCATCGCATGAGAGCTGCACTCGCTGGTCTACTGGAATTATCAGAGTTTAATGAGTGGGTCGTGACAAAGAAGGTAGGGAACAATTTTGAAGACAATGAAGTTCCCTTGCTTCAGAAAACCAGGAAAAGATTAAGAGACAGGTATAGCTCTCAGTCAAGTTTACGGCCATTCAACTATTTTTTTAAAGAACATGCAAGACATGCATGTCATGACATTAAGATGAGCCATTCAACTATCAGATACTATACTCTAGACTCTTAACTGGTGTCATGTTTTCTTGCAGGGTTAATTTTCGTGAGATAGTATTTTCGGCATTTCTTTTCTTCTGTGCATCATACAACCTTGTATTCCCTGCGAAGACTAGCTACTATTTTAATCTTTATCTCCAAGGATTAGCATTTCTGTTCCTAGGGCTAAACTTCACTGGCACTTGCACTTGGTGTCAATGACAACACCTAAACTGTACCAATTGTTGTTATATGGTTTGTTTATGAGTATAAACACTTCAAATGTTTCAGATGATTAGATGTATAACTTTGATTTGTGCACTAACAACAATTTCCATATCATCTTTGCTCTATGGGTGATGCTTTCTCGTACAATGTTTTTTTTTGGAGAGTACGCAAAATGCGTACCTTATTGTTATAGAGGATAGAAAGTTTTACAAACAAGTCACCCCAGCCGAAGCAAAAGGGACCCCAACACACACCAGCACTAAACCTACTCTCTCGCAACATTTTGCACTCCTACACCAACACCATAGCTGAATTGCCGCAACAATCTGGACAACCGCAGCTCCTCAAGCACATTGTCAGCAATGCGCTGTGCTGTCAGCTGGTTCCTGATGTTCCTGAAACACTAGGCGTTCCTGTTCTTCCAAAGGGCATGACAGGTCAAGCATACCAAAGTATCAAAGTGCTTTCTCTCCTTTTCTCGAAACTTTGCCCACTGTAGCAACCACCACTCCTGGAGCATGCAATTCGGCGATGGTATGTTGAAAACCCCCTGAAAGTTCTCACTACATCTATGCCATACTTCTCTCGCAAAGACACATTGGATGAGAATGTGTTCTGCGGTGTCTTCCTCTTGAAGGCAAACAAAACACGCCGAGGTCTGTGCTTGCAGGCCATGGCGCTGACGACGATCGGAGGTCCAAATTCGATGCTGCGTTGCTAACCAAGCAAACAGCTTGCTTTTAGGCGTAGCTCTCGACTTCCAGATCGGGTCAGCCATGGGGAACCTCATCCTTCCTTCCATACTTTGGTGTGCTTGCACAAGCATGTTGTAGGTTGATTTGGCTGAATATTCTCCCGACGGCGACCAGGGCCAGTGGAAACTATCTCTCGCAGTGTGGTTTCTCTCCACGCCTTGAATCTCTGCCCAAAGCCTCAGAACTTCCCGCGCTCCTCTGTACGCCAGCGTTCCTGGGACATCAAGGATCCATCTGTTATCCGCCAATCCATGTGCCACAGTTCTCAAATTTCTGTTCCTAGCAGCCACCAAGTTTGTGATCCCTGGTGCCACCTCGCTAGCCGTCTTCCCATTTATCCAGCGATCTGACCAAAAACGCACTTGTTGCCCATCCCCTATCTTGATACGGACCAAGCAATCAAACACAATCTGTGCCAAGGTGTCTTTGATCAAAGGCAGACCCTGCCAGGGCCGATCGGCCGCCGTACGCCGTAACCACTCCCAACGTACCCTAAGTGCTAACCCTTGCAGTCTTAAGTCTTTCTCGTACAATGTGATGGGGCAGTAGGGTATGGCCTCCAGTTTAACACCATGTGGCATGCACTCAACAGGAAATATAATGTGTTGAATGTTTTTTGGTGGCCTGTTAATCAAGCAAAAACGAGCAAGTATTGTTTGGAACAAATTCAGTGTGCTACCGTTTTACCAGTCACCTGGGACTCCAGAAACCGGCAGAAAAAATGTACACAATGAAGACACAGATGCAAACAAAAAAAACAGTAGAATGGGGAGCGTGCATCCAGAATGACAGTCAGACCTTGGTTATAGACATGTGACCATCGCTGGTGCTAATACCATCTTGGGGCAAGTAGACTATTGTGTTGTTGTTGTTGAAGTTATGCAAACTCGGGGTGAAAAATATCTTATGCGGTCATTTGAATATCCCAATTTGTAATAGCACTTGCCAACATCTTCTGGATATAATGTGCTTGATAGTAGTATCACAATAGCAAAGTTATCTAAAAAATTATCAAAATTCATTACAAAGCGGAAAATAAGGTAACACGTATCCCAAAGAAGAAAAAAATGTGCAAAGTCGATATCAAAATACACGGCAAACACACAAAAGAACAAACACAGATGTCTGCAATGACAGAAGGAGAACACAGTTCCGTATAACATCACCGTTTGGGTACAAAATAACATCACCACTGAAAATTGACTAAGTACAAATACATGATGGTGTTGACGCAAGTAGAAATATAGAGTTTATGGGTTTGTCATATATGATTACGACATGACTTCCTGATCTATTAAATTGAGCATTTCATTGAAATGCAGCCTTCAAACCCTTTTGCCAAACTATCCTCAACTATACAAGGCGAATTCTGAAGGCAGCCTCTTGAGTTGTTTAAATTCGTCTCCTCGCGACAATCTGATGAACTGTCAAAGAAAGGGGTACCTGCATTGCACTCCCAAACACCAGTGGGGACAGAATTTTCCTTCAGCCGCTTCAACGGTGTAATATACACAGAGCGTCTAAGACCATCTGAAAGCTCTACATTATCTTCACTGGAGTTAAACAGAGTAGGGCATTTCCTCTTCGATCCAGGTAATAGATTTAGTCCTGTTAGCAACATTACAGAAAAAATTAGCATAGCTGACAAAACAACAGATACAATGAGTAATTCTTCAGAACGGTACCTCTGAATGTATTGGAAATGCTGCATTGTGATTCCATTGCACCGGAGCAGTCACCAGGGCGATAAATTCTACAATTTACAAGGAAACTCATCAGAAAGATGACAGGTTGCATCTGAACACAAGCACAAGCACAACCACGAACAACTGAACACACAAGCGGAAGACTTCCCTGAGCAATTATCATGTACGATATACTCATTAGCATGCATATATTCTTGCTTGTCTGCAGTTGATATTCATATGCACATAGTGGACAATCTAGTATCATTTTTATCCGCTTTTAGCCTTCTAGGTATAACAATCGACATTATAGCTTCTGAAAACAATTTAAAGTATAAGCCGATCATGCAAAACTAATTAGTAACTACCTCTCTTGTCCCAATACAAGTCATTTTGACCATCAATTTATTTGAGAATATGTTGCTTTAAATAAAAAATAACAAGTTATTAAGTAAAATTTATGATGTTGTGAATGTTGATAATTATTTTTAAACCAATAGTCAAACCTTAAAATGTTTGACTGGCCCGGTTATAAGATGGCCTACTTGTGGCACCGAGGAAAAGTATATTCATTGTTAATAGTATGACATATAGCTACTTGTTCTCCTAGACAAGCAGCACTCAATCCTAAATCCCAAAAAGTTTCTTAAAGTGCTGCAGTGCTGACACAAACTCACATTCCAGCATGTAGCGAAGCTTAAAACATCTTGGGCTATTCCTAGGAGCCCTCCACCAAGAAAAACAGTTGGAAAAATTGTGGAGCCTCTTTGCATCAATTACTTTAAGTTTTACTCAGTCACCGTTAGCCCTTTTCTAGAGAAGAGTTGTGAAACTATAACATATACATGTTTTTAAGAAACATTTCAGGAATAGAATCCTTTGTGCTTTCCTCTGGCAGAGGTAATTAGTGAGCATGGTCTCAACAGGAGTAAGCAGCACTGATAAGTCAACCAGAGGAAGCCAGAATTCGCCAAGATACTTGTGCTTTAGACAAATAGTCAAATACTCAGTCCACTGAAGTTTCAGGGCAGAAGACTGATTGGTTATGATTTAGGTTCAGACATGTAATAAAGCCAATAAACAAGATTATAAGTGTTCCAAAAGCATATTATGGGCAAGAAAGACAAACCTGTGCATATGCTCCACAAAATCATCAATTATAACAGGCCAAGCACCTGAGGAAAATTTACACAAACAAACAGTGATCAGTAGGTTTTTGCTTGATTGTTACGAAGCTACATCTATGAAGGAAGGTGCACATAGGAATGGAAATATAAAAGAAGCTGTATGGAAGGAACGGAATTTTACCTTTTGGATCATAACCCTCCAGGTCCTCATTTACGCACCTGCTGAAAGCTAACAGCTGCTGCCATGCATCCTCAGATATATTGTGACGTTGGTACTTCTGAGAAAGGAGAAAATACAGTTGAGCTAAAAATACATGATAGTGTCTACTATCAGTTTATAAATAAGAATGGGAGCACAAAAGGTAAAGGTAGTGTCCCTTTCATGATTTAAGGCCTATACAAAAGATAGACCTATTGAGTTATACCTGGAAACAAACATCTAGCCTCAAGAGAAAATGAAGAGACCCAAAACCAGAACATATAGTAAAGTTCATAGTAACACATCACTAAAAAAGGGAGATAACAGCCTACACCAAAATAGGTATGAATTATCTTCACAACATCAAATAAGTTGAGTTTTTGGACGAAAGAGAGTATTGGACATTACTAGTGCAACTATTAAATATTAATGATTCTAGGCATTTGCCATGTTCAACAAGATGTGATCGATTTATTCAACATGTATCAAACCATCAACTGTAGACCAAACACTACTTGGAACATAATGAAGTTCAGTGGACTATGGTCAAGTGGACGTCTCTTCGTGATCAAATATATTCTTATCAAAGAACTTGTTTATTCATCTAACAAGATAACTAATGTACTATATGTTTTTATAATATAATATAAATTTAACACATGCATTTACTGTTCACACAGAAAATGGATAATGAATTAAAGCACTGGCAATACTACATAAGTAACCATTATAAACGAATAAAGTACTAAAAATTGACTAAGATGAAATCGTGGAATATAAAAGAAGTTGTTAGACACTAATTTTTTGTACCTCAACAAAGTTACACCACGGGTCAAGCAATCGGAACCTCCCGATAAGAACTATCCTCCATGCTGCAACAGCCTTCTGAACAGCTAAGTCATGAAAAGCGACATTCCAGTTAGTCTTTACTGGATGTAAAAATGATACAGCAGCATGCATGGACATCCTCAAAGATAAGGGGCTTACTAATATTCTTCTGGCCACTTTCACGAGATATGAAGAAGACAAAATCATAGAAGGTATTGAATTGACGCACATCATCCTAAAAGAGAGGGTCATAGATCAGCATAGTGTATTGATAAGCATTTGATAACTGAGAATACATAATTTGCAAGCACGCCTTACTAACTCAAGGATTGGCATGAGCTTGTGAATATCACCAAATATTCCATCCCTGGATGAATAATAGAATATGTAATCAGCCAGAGGGTAAGAAGATATAAGAAAAGAAAAACGTAGCCAAATATAAAAGTAAGCAAAAGAGGAAGCAGAATTTTCTCATGCATGGGAGATATGTTAGTGTGTTTGTCGTGGACAGGTTATGTATATGTGTGAATCTCCTTTCCATGAAAAGAAAACACAAGCGATGGAAAGTGTGGCATACTATTCTGATGTTTAAAGTAGAAGCTTTAACTTTAATACGCTACTCATGTTAACACATGGATGTAAGCTCTAACTCCTACAGAGACGAAGGAAACAGCTACATATGATTATATAAGATATAATCCAATCTTAGTTGAATCACCCTCAACAATGTTTCAATTCCATGGATACAGGCAAGAATTTTTTCAAAAAAAAAAACAAGCAAGTTTCAGAGTGGCAAAAAAACGTAATACATGTATGAACTACCCGTGATTAAAGATACATCGACACACATCACTCCTACAGTAAACAAACATAAAATAGTACAATAGGATAACCAAAATAGCTTTTACCTCATTCCTTTCATATTATCTATAGTCCGTGCAAGATCAACCAGCCCTTCCCTTTTGTTTGCGTTTGTGCATCCCGATACAATACCTAGCAATACGATAAACAGAACAAGCAATATAGGATGAGACAGGGTACAAACACAGAGTAACCATACTGCCCAAAAAAACACAATGTCATGTAGGATATATCATTAGCATGTACATGAAGATTCTTTTTTCACTTGCTAATTAAGGTCATACAGATAACTGAATTGTGCCAGGAATTATCTGACAAGTCCTTGAGTTGTGATTTCAGCCGAGCATTTGTCTTACACACGCTTAACTAAAACGCCCTGTGATCTTTTATGCCGCCGCACTTTGAAGAAACCAGATAATTGACCAGCCTCAACGGTGACTTCTTACTCCTCGCAATCATGAAATTTCTTAAAGTTCGCACAAATGCAGAGAAGATGACTCCGTCACGAAAAACACCTATAATTCGTAAGATTCCGTCTCTGAAGTCTAAGCAATCTAGTCGACATGGATACGAGAGCCTCTACTCCCTAAGACCTCCGAAACTCCGATTGGAGCCAAACCTAGCAAACGAAACGAGGAAGGGAATTCGAAAGCGGGGGAGCTCACCGCAGTACTTGGAGTAGGCCTGGGCGGCGGCGGGGCACACGGCTAGGGCGGCCTCGAAGCCGAGGGATCCCATGGATCCGAGCCCCTGAAACCTGATTCCCGCCGAGTCGGCCCCCTCGATCTCAACTGCAGTACGAACGACGCGAGCAAGCAGAGGAGCTGCAAAAGGCAAACGGGAGAGGAGTTGGGAGGGAGAGGGAGAGGTCAGAGGCGTCAGATTTGGGCTGGATGCGGTGCGGGAATGGCATGTGACGTGGCGGTGTTTGGAATAGCCCATGGGTTCATCTCAGCCGTCCATATTTTTTCATAAGGATGGGAATCTACGATTCTATCTGAGTTGGGTCCACTAGTCAGCGTGAAGATGGTAAAAAAGAAGACATGAACTCATCGAGCCGCGAGTTGGCGAAGAGGGTTAGGGTTCGACATCCGACTATGAGGAAGGAGGTGGATGGCGACGACTTGAGACAATGCCGAAATAGTTTTGGTAGGTATGTTGCCCAAATAGTTCTTCACGACTGACTAGTGTACCCAAATCAGATAGTATCGTAGATCCCCACCCGTACACAAGTTTATCTAAGGATTAGGGTTCGACATCCGACTATGGGGAAGATGGACGACGATGACGTGAAAATTGTTGAAGTAGTTTTGGTAGGTATGTTGCTTAGCTAAGGAGGCACGACGTAGAATCATGACGACATGGAACCGTTTAAGTTGGACGGTTTTAATACATCGATGATAAGAGTGATATGTTAGGATGAGCATGATACATCGATGACAAGATGAAGATATATGTCAGGTACGAGGATGAGCGACGGATCTTGCCAAACAAAGCTGGGTGGGCCAGTAGGCTGAAGGAGTCTTAAATGGGTTGTTCTTAAGCTATATTTTATGAATACATAGGCTGAAATCTTCAATGTTGGGCCGACCATGGTCTAGTTTTGCCCCAACTAAGTTCCGCCCCTAACGAGGATATCTATAGATCGACCGAACCGCCCTTATCATATATGGGAGGGACTCATGCACGAACAAGGAAAGGTTCGTGTGAATTCCGGATAGAATGCCGACTACGAGATAAGTTTCCTTCATCTGGTAGGATCTCGAAGAGAAATTGGTTTGATCTTGACATGGAGGCCAAGACAAGACGCACATATAAGAACATAGAGGACACGACAAAACACGAGCACTTTTTGAAGGGGATCGTAGACAGAAAACAAAAAAAATCCTATCGACGATAACCAAAAACTAGCCAAGATCTATAACTATGCAGATATACTATACGGAGGAGAACGGAGTACATACCCTTGTAGACCGAAAGCGGGATTACGTTCCCACACAAACGTTGTCGATGAAGCCGACGAAGCCGACCTCAAGGTCGTGTAGAGGAAGTAGACGTACTCCCAGCGCTACCCGAGTAGCGCCTCGTAGTTCCACACACGTACGGTGTAGATGACGAACTCCGGGCGCCAGATCGAGCAGAGCAGCGGAAGCGGAAGATTGGATCTAGTAGCACGGCGGTGTGCATATAGTGGAGAGACTTCCCTTCTCGTGCGCAGCTCCAGAAACGGAACCACACTCAAGATAGGAGAGAAGAAGAAGGAGAAGGATGGATTTCCAAAGGCAAAGGGGGTCCCCAATTTAAAGGAGGAGGAGGGATGCCCACCCGCTGGCTAAGCCATGTGGGACTATTCCCACATGGCTCGGCCAGCCATGGAGGGTGCGCCGGCCCTTGTTGGGCCCTATTCGGCCCAGCCAGGTCGGCTGGCCCTCCCCTCTTTTTTTTCTTTTTCCCTTTTGGGGTTTTTCCTTAATGGGCCTCCTCTAAGGCCCATTTAGGTTTAATGCCTTTAAAATTTTGAAATTAATTAAATAAAAATATATTTAATCACTAATAACATTTATTAATATTAAATACATATTATTTAATTTATTTGGGCTCCGAAACCTATTTCGTTGCCTCCGATCAACATCGGACATGTCCCGGAACACTTCCGGAGTCTCCGGTTTCTTTCTCTCTTATATCCAATCTAATTAAAACGTCACCTACCCTTAAGTGTGTTACCCTACGGTTCAGGATCACTCCAGACATGATCGAGACACGTTCTCCGATCAATGACTAACAGCGGGATCTGGATACCCATGATAGCCCATGTGTGTGCACGAATGTCTTTTTATCGTTTGAACCTTTCGACGTCCAGTCTCATCCTTTTTCCTGACGATACTTAGATTGTCCGAGCATCATTCTCCGGTATCATGATTACCGAGCATGATCTCGTTATTGACAAATCTATCTTTACTCGTTTGTGATATTACATCCTCGTGACCTAGTCACATGCTTGCAAGCTCATTGATGTAATCTCACCGAGTGGGCCCAGAGTATCTATCCTGCGATGTGGATTGGAAAATCCCGCTCTTGGTCACTCGCCTCCACTGCTTCCATCGGATACCCGAAAGTGTCACCTTTATTGTCACGCTATATAATACATGTCGTTTGATGCGATCAAAGCACCTTCCAGAAGCAGCGATTTGATATGATCTCACAATTAAAGGTATGAGCACTACGTTTCTATATCTTTTGGGTATGTCCACCACGTCATTCACCCAATGGCATGACTCCGTTGTCAACTGGCATAATTGTCCATGATTAGGAAACCTTGATCATCTGTTACCCAACGGACTAGTTAAATAGATGCTACTAGGGACCTGGTTGTTTATATACCACACGTGTATTAATGTCTCCGCTTAATACAGTTATAGTATGGTACAAAAACATATTATGAACAATTGAGATATGACAAATAAAATCACTTGATTAATTGCCTCTATGGCATATCTCCAACAATTTTGACCCACTACGAGTGTAGCAAATTCACAAGAAACTCTATTTGATCTAGGGTTTAGTTTTAGCAACAAAGCTCTTTGTAATCATTTTAGGTATTATAAATTAAAAAACGGACAAGGAGGAAGTAGGCTTGTTACCCCATCGAGGACATGAGCTTAGGTAAATCGTGACTCCTGTGTTATTCATCTTCAACGGAATTTGTGTGAGGATCCTTGTGTCACCTTTACCCATATACTCTCATACTCCCTCCGTTCCATAATATAAGATGTTTTACGTGTTACACATGTTGCCTAGATTCATATAAAAAGGAGTGGACATGTACACTAAAACATGTCAACATACATATGTGTGCATTTGAATGTGGCAAATGGCTAAAACATCTTATATTGTGGAACGGAGGGAGTACATGTGATTGGAGTGATTTGTGTTTCGACAAAGAAGAAACTTAAGATTGATTGTGGATTTTGTGGTAATATAGTAACATGCAACATACCGAACAACGAACATGTATGATGGCCTAAGCGGAATGGTAATAGAGCACAATGAAGAAAGATAAGGTATAGATGGTACTTGGCTCTTCACTTTACAATATATGATTGTTTTTGTGTAGACTTTAATAAGAATGATCGTTCTTCGCAATTAGGAACTAAGAGACGAATATTTTGCAAATTCACGACTTTGTTGGTGACATGATTATTTGTCAAGATAGCAAAAATGTCTTTAGACGTTCGTATGACATAAATACTAGTACCAGACTTTGAATTTTAGAAGATCAAAGTGTAAATTCTAGCATGAGCATATATATACCATAACCCTGAAGTTCCTTTTTTCCTCTTTTAATTTTTTCAAGGTTCCTGGTAGAGCACGGGTTCACACAGTAGAATAAAAAAACTTGTTCACCTGGACCTTACAAGGCGATAGTTTAGAAAAGAACATTCGAGATTTTTTTATCGTTGGACTTGGCCCACATATTAGCCCAGTTTAGTTATGCTTCTGTTCCTTTGTCTTTAGATTGGGCTGACTCACAGACATGTATCCAAATTGGGCCCAAAAGAACCTAATTGGTACTCCCTCCATATCAAAATATATAAAAATATATAGTACCCCTCCATTCAAAATTCATGTTGAATCTTGCACTAAAACATGTCTAGATACATTTTGGTCTAACATGCACAAAGTGTTACTTCCTCCGTTCACTTTTATTCCCTCCGTTCTAAAAAGGATGACTTTAATTTATGTGCATGTGAATGTATATATACATGTAACATGTCTAGATATATCTGCATGAACACAAATCCGCATGAACACAAATGGAAGTCTTTCTTGTTGGAATGGAGGGAGTATAAGGCACACTACCTATTGACTATATCCATATCTAGATATATGTGAGTCAATTAAAATGGAACGGAGGGGGTGCATATCAAAATGAGTGAATCTAGACTTATTTTGTACTCCCTCTGTTCCAAAAAAGATGACTTCCATTTGTCTACATGCGGACGTATCTAGACATATTACATGTATAGATACGTTCACATGCAAATAAATAGAAATCATCTTTTTTAGAACAAAGTGAATATATAGATTCACTCATTTGAATATGCATGCAACTAAAATGGAAATGATACTAAAAGTGAACGGAGGGAGTATATTCTATTTTGATAGGGAGGGAGTACATCCGATAAAAAAAGAGCCCGCGTGTGACACATACACGTTCCCTTCTTCTAGAGCCTTCCAGTTAGACGCAGAACAGCGCACGCTTCCGTTGACCCCACAGGTCAGTGTCCCATGACATAGCGCCGACGATATATCTGGAGCATTCCAGAACCACGCGCCCACGCTGACCGGGCCCACCCCGCGCCGTCCCATCCAAACCGAATTCCAACTCGACCACGGTTGCGACCGCAACACAACCGATAGGAAATTAGGGCCCACAGCTCAGAGACACAGACCGCCAGCCCAGAATCTTCCAGAACCTTCACCGCTCCCCTCGCCCTGCGTCCTCTTAAATACCGCGAAATATCAAGCAGAAAAAAACACACGAAAATAAAAAGTCGGCTCCTTTCTCCCTCTCTCGATCAGCTGCGCTAGCTCCCATGGATTCGGCGAACGATGTCCGGCGCGCGGAGGCGAGGGCGGCGGCCGGCATCCTGCGGCTGCTCATGGGGATGGCGGCGGGGGCGGCAATGCCTCGTGCTCACGCCGGCGGGGTGGTGCTCGTGCAGCAGCTGATCGTCGACGGCGACGGCGACCTCTTCTCCGGCGGGTTCGGCGACGGCGGCGTCCCGCCGGCGTCCAAGGCGGCGATCGCCTCGCTGAAGGAGTTCAAGGCGGCGGAAGGCTCGCCGGGGGGCGACTGCGCGATTTGCCTGGACGCGTTCGACGCAGGCAAGGAGATGCCGTGCGGGCACGGATTCCACGGGGAGTGCCTGGAGCGGTGGCTGGGCGTGCACGGCAGCTGCCCCGTCTGCCGCAGCGAGCTCCCCAGGGCTGATCCGGCGGCGGAGGGGGAGAGGCGCGGGCCCAGGGGCGCCGTGCTGCTGAGCTACCTGGTGGAGCTGCCAAGGGAGGAGGAGCAGCAGCGGAGGGAGGAGGAGGAGATGTGGAACATCAGGATCGAGGACGTAGATTAGGAGTAGGGGGTAGGCTTCGAATTGGGCTTGATTGGTTCAATGCGGCGGCGGTTGCTTTGTTTCTTCGTCATCTTCGTTGTACATACCGAGAGGAGAGGAGGGAAATTGTGGATATCTTTTAGATGTGGAAGATGATGTAATGTCAATGAAACGTGTTTTCAGAAAAGCATTGAGTTCCTGTTCTGTTGAATTAAAAATTTACTTCAAAATTTCAACCTTGCCATGATCTTGATTCGAACTTGGTGTTGTCGGTATGATGATCTCTGCATCTTGGGTGTGATTGGTGTTACTCCCAACTGCTTGCTGGCGCTGAGTATGTATCGACGAGAAGGTGGTTATTGTCGCAGTCCTGCAAACAATGTGTATAAATCTGAGGATGGGTTTCATTTAACCGGCCCTATTGGTTTGGTTTTGCATATGGGCTTCTTTGGTTCAGGTATTAATGGGCCGACTCTGTAAACGGTTCAGTTTTAGTTTAGTTCCGTGGAAAAATAGGTTGGGTGTAATCAGGTATGGGTTCAACCCGTTTCAGTTCGACAGGTCTTAACCCGTGGTTCTCAGACCGGTTATGGAATATGGTTTAGGTCGCACAGGTCCTCGCTCGACTGCTCCTCCTCCGCCGCCGGCCCGCCGCCCCAGGGCCGCCCCTACTGGCTCGCCGTCCTTGCCACCCCTGCCGGCTCGCCGTCCCTGCCGCATCCCCCTCCTCTCTTCCCCGTTCCCCCTCCGCCGCTGCCCCTGGCGGCTCGCCGTCCTCGCGGCCCCTGTCGCTCGCCGTCCCCGCCTCCCGCCTCTCGCAATACTCGCAGTCGCTGCGCTTGTCGCTGCCAAGAATGCCCACCACCGCCGCCACCACTCCAAAGCTGCGGTAGCTCCGGCGCCAGTCGATCTGGCGACTTCGACGTCCTCTTGGAGCAGCTGAAGATCCTGCTTAGCTGCCGGCTGCGACGCCGGCGCTTGGGGTGCAGGTGGTGGGGTGGGCGCCGGTGAGGTCGTTCCGCAAGAACGCGCTCGCGGACGCCGCGGCCCGGTCGTCCACCACCAGGGAAGCGCCGCCCAAGTTCGTCAATGTGGCCGTGGACTGCGCGTTGTACCTGCGCAAGGTGAACCTGCAGGACTACCTGAATCTCTTAGTTCTGCGACCAGCTTCATACATCCCAAAGCAATCAAGGTAAAACCAGACAAAGCTGGGCGCAATTGCAGAGCCAGCGATCGAACTGCAGACCAGCTGGGGAGCGCTCTTCCCGCACGCACCAATCAACGAGACCCACGGTTCCGTATCAGGTTTAAACCCACGGTTACCTTTTGATTTTAAATCAGTTCAGGTGGAAAACGTAGCAGGTTGAGTTTTAGTTGGGCTGAAAATGATGTTAAGTGGGTTTGGTTGGGTCAGGCTGACACGGAAATGTAAACGGGTATGGTTGAAGTTTGGTTCAAGTATGAGACCATTCTCAGGTTGAAATGTGTATCTATCTGGAGATCAAGGTGCAGCAGCTGCATCAGAGCTGAAAATCCCGCATCTTGTGCATCTTGTTTGATTGGCGAGTGCAGCCTAAACTTTGGTTTTGACCTCTTTTTTGCTAAACCAAGAAACCGAACTAAAATAATTAATCCGCCGGGCACTCAAATAATTTAGGGTGAATGTATACACGCGTATGTGAGCGTCTGCGTTTGTACTGTGTTTCGCAACAATAATATGGTTTAAAGAAAACAAAGCTTCCAATCTATCTCAAAGTATTTAATATTTCATTTTTTTACAAATCATGATATCCTCATAATACTTTAAAAATAATTTGATGCAAAACTGGGTGTTTTAGCAACTTTTTTTAGATGAGGTTGTCAGCAACTTAGGCCTGAATACTTTAAAACTACTTTGATGCCAAACTAGGCCTTAGCATCGTTGATACGGAGATGAGGACACGGCTACTGCAGCAAAGCTGGAGGATCAGGCCACACTGGCTTGGCAAAACCGATAGACAGTGACAGTTAAATTTAAAAACATCTAAATACACCATAATTTTTTAAATGTCTTTTCTAGATTTAATTTATTTTCAGGCATGGCTAAAGTGTGGTGTTCGCTCCACTGGTTTAGGATGTGAACGTCGTGCTCGTCCCTCGCCTCGACTTTTCAAGAGTTTATGAGAGAAGGTTACGAACCGCTTTTCCTTCACAATGTATATGGTCTTGGTCTAAATCGAACATAAATTGGCGAACAGGTCTATGAAATTGTCGCACTCAAAGACTAATGTAGTAATTGCCCACGTATTAGATTTTCTGTAATGTTTTTATGCGGCATCATTCGTAGGTGGCTGATCACGCTTGCCACACGATAGATTTTCTGTGATGTTTGTGTCCAAAAAGGTTGACATGTTATGACAAAGTGAAAGAATATATACCATAGCTTTTCCTTAATTTCGAGAAAGCCAAAAGAGGAGGAATCATCTACAATCAACTCTGCGAAGACTGGACAAAATGAGTACGCTTCTCTTAATAAAAATGAAATAGTACACACAATATTACAGAAACCTCCACTCGTGTATGCGAATTTACACTTGAATGTTACCATGTTCGCTGGTTTCTAATGACTGATCGATGAGTTAATAATTTCTTTATACAGATATGATAGCTGAGCGAGCTTGATGCTCTTGACTTGACACGGCATCATGGCCCGGGTGGCTTGGGTGGAGTGTGACGATCGTTTGGGCCCGGACCAGGGTAGTCGGATGTCTGCATAGCCATCCTCCCAAGCATCTCCTCTAACATCGCATCGGTTCTCCTCCCATGGCCCTGCAGCATTATGCACATTATTAAGCAATTAGGTTACCACTGAAGAATTGTAGCAATAGTTTTCTCGAACAGGGGTGTCTGAACTGAAATAGATACAGTTCTCTGAACATTTATTTTTTGATCACATACAGTTCTCAGAACATGGTTAATTTACTCTTTCAAATACAGTTCTGTTCCTATCGCCCCTTGCCTAACTGCGAACAGGGTTGCTTGAAGTCAAATAGATACAGTTCTCTGAACATGGTTTTATTTTCTCAAGCATATAGTTCTGTGCCGCTCGTTGGCATAAACCGTTCCCTTAGTACTCCAAAATCCATGTTATGAACTGGTTTCATCTAGCATACTGATGTACTATTGGTAAATTTCATGGACAAACGATTCAGTTCAGAGCTAAATCTGAAAACTGTTCGCTAGCTGTACTCGAGTCTCAAGCATCAAGTGGATTAAGCACGTACCTCTGCCGAATCGCCCTCACCACGAAACGCGGTGGGAGCCTCCACCGCCATCATCCTGTAGCTCCCTGCACATATCCACATCATGAATTGAGATAAGAACATGAAACGATAGGACGAAATCCCGAGGTGGAAGAAGAAAAGAACGAACTGCTTACTGGTGAAGCGGCTCCGTGGGAGAAGGCGACGAGGAGGTGCAGAGCGAGCAGGATCGCCAGCAAACGGCCGGCCACCGGTCTCGCCATCACCACGCCTCCGAGCAGGAAAGTGCAGCAGTATCCCCGACGCTAAATAGCTGCGGCTGCGGCCGAGCTTCCTGACGTCTGCTAAGAACTAGTAATCATGGAGCGCAGCAGTGAGGACCGAGAGAGAGACGCACGGAAAGAAAGCCTTTTTGAATGCGCGCACGCCCACCTCGAAGCAATTGGCTACCCTACCTAACGATCAAACATACGTAGTATAGATTTCAATTATATCTAGTAGCTAGTGTGATAAGGGCAAGAGAACGAGAAGTCTCCGGCTAGCCGAGCCTGCCCTGAGCTAGTAGAATGGTAGATGGGGGTGTTGCTGACTTGCTGTTGTGCTGCGCATCCCGAAAAGCTACCGTCTCAAGACCTCGATCCGCGTCTATATCCAAGAAGAATTTGGCCCAAGTTTGGTGATTGTTTCGGTGATCGTCCTTGTCAGTTGTCGCTGTGCGTGACGTGGATAAACAGGATGGTAGAGGATGACCGGAAATTCGTAGGTTTGTGGCCACTGGGGGGCCAACTATGATAGCAGAGTCAACTCTGTTCATGATGCGATCGCGGATGTTGATGCGAATTAGGAGGGCTAATTGCTTGTGACCTCTGGGACCCCATCCACACGAGTGCTGAATTTCCTGTTGAGTATGCACAAGAACATCTCTTTCTCTCTCGACTAAAGAAATGTGACCGTTTTCCTTGTCTGTGTAGTTTCTGCGAATATTAGAATTTCGTTTTCTCCTTTTTTTTCGATAAAGTGATTTTATTACTTAAATGTTTTAACCATTACACCCGCCTCTGCATAGGCAGGATGCACAAAGCCACAACAAGTTCACCAGTCCCAAGTCGGCAAAAAATAAAAAGACGAATTACATATCATAATGATAAATTGTAAAGCCGCCTAAGGTGGTGGAGGGTCAATCCGGAAGTTATGTGGCCATCCATGCTGGGAGAAAAACTCCCTCCCGCAGCCTCCAAACGCGAAGCCACCTCCAAAAACAACTCTCGGTGCTCCACACGCTGTAGGGCCGACCATGATCGGAGCGTTGCTATGCACCGATAAATAACCTGCATAACAGAAACATTTTTATCGTTAAAAATCTTGTCATTTCTACATAGTCAGAGCGACCAAATAACGGCAATCGCTCCCACCCTAATAAAGAGTTTAAACCTAAGATCCACACCGTTTAGCCAATTGCCAAAATATTTGCAACGCTACACGGGGGAGTAAGGTAGAACCTATCTGGATGACTGACCATATAGACCTAGCAAACTCACACTGAAGAATAAGTGTTTAATAGTCTCGTCATGATGACAGAAGACACACTTTTTACTTCCGTGCCAATTACGTTTGGCAAGATTATCTTTTGTAAGAATTACTCCTCGACGAAGATACCACGCAAACACCTTAGTTTTTAGCGGATCTTCATCTTTCAAATTTTCTTATTATTATCGACTGGAACGTTGGGCTGATTAAAGCTCTATACATAGAATCAACCGAGAGTTTACCATTCTTTGTGAGATTCCATTGAAATTTATCTGGGCCTTCCGTCAACTGAATAGAGTCCAACCGGATAAGCAAGGCATTTCAGATGCTTGTCTAGGACAAATAAACTTCTTCTGAACGATACATTTGGTGGGGAAGTACCCAATACCTTAGCGAGCGTGTCGCTTTTGTTTCGCACAATATTGTACAAAGCCGGATATTGTTCTCGGAGAGTGGATTGGCCTAGCCATTTATCCTCCCAGAATCGAATTTCCTATCCATCCCTAATTGAGAATGATCCATGTGGGAAAAAGAACTTCTTCGTAGCCTTTAGGCCTACCAGAAGTGTGAATCGCCAGGTTTCTAAAAACCTGAGATACAGCTTGAGAGACCACATACTTCCTCCTAAGGAGGGTTTGCCAAACTCCATCTTCAGAAAGAAGCTTGAAGAGCCATTTGCCCAGCAAGGCTCTATTCTTGACCTCAAGGTCATGAACACCGAGCCCTCCTTGGTCTTTTGGACGGCAAACCACACTCCACTTAGTCAGTCGATATTTTTTCTTCTCACTATCCCCTTGCCAAAAGAATCTAGATCGGAAATAATCCAATCGTTTTAAGACTCCTTTGGGTAGTTGGAAGAATGAAATCATATACAATACCATGTTCGTGAGTACTGAGTTTATGAGAACCAATCTTCCCCCCAAGGATAATAGTTTGCCTTTCCAGCTATTTAACCGGATTTGAAGTCTCTCCTCCACCCTTTTCCATTCAGCATTTGTGAGTCTCCATAATGGATCGAATACCCAAATAGTTGATAGGAAATTGACCTTGCGTACAGCCGAATAATTCAGCATACAAGGAGGCGTTTTCTTGAGCCTCGCCAAAATAAAACAATTCACTTTTATGAAAATTTATCTTAAGACCCGATAGTTGCTCGAAAACTGACAAGATTAACTTTAGGTTACGAGCTTTTTCGATGTCAAGTTCCATAAAAAATTGTATCGTCGGCATATTGAAAAATCGATAAACCACCATCAACTAGATGTGGAATCACTCCTTCAATTTGGCCCTCAGACTTAGCGCGTTCGATCAAGATAGCCAACATATCAGCCACTATGTTAAATAGTATTGGCGATAACGGGTCACCTTGTCTAAGGCCTTTTTTGGTTTGAAAGTATTTACCAGTGTCATCATTGACTTTAATGGCTACACTTCCTCCCGAAACAAAGCTATTTATTAACGCACGCCACTCATCAGAAAAATCTTTCATTCTGAGAGTCTGTTGAAGGAAAGACCAATTAACTTTATCATAAGCCTTCTCAAAATCTATTTTCAGGATCACCCCATTCAGCTTTCTCCTATGTAGTTCGTGAACTGTTTCATGTAGGATCGCCACTACATCGAGAATGTTGCGACCTTGCATGAAAGCAGTCTGTGACGGACGAACCACGTGGTCTGCCACACTGTTCAGCCGAATCGTAGCAACTTTAGTGAATATTTTAAAACTAATGTTAAGAAGGCATATACGTCTAAATTGTTGAATCTTTTCGCCTATAAATTGCCTTCATCCGAAAACCCTCGATACCCGATCATATTTTCCAGAAAACATCCAAGGCCGCGCCATCGCCAACCCTATATCGGGAGGGCTCTGAAGCTCTTCCGGCACCCTGCCGGAGGGGGAGATCATCACCGGAGGCATCTACACCACCATGCCTGCCTCCGAAGTGATGCGTGAGTAGTCCACCACGGGACTACGGGTCCATGGCAGTAGCTAGATGGTTGTCTCTCTCCCTTGTACTCCATTGTTTAGATCTTGTGAGCTGCCTAACATGATCAAGATCACCTATTTGTAATGCTACATGTTGTGTTTGCGGGGATCCGATGAATTATGGAGTCATGACATTATTGTTCAGTTTATTTATTACATGTTTTATTTATGATCTTGTATGCTCTCCGATGCTTGTGGATGCTTTGGCCGAAGTAATTGCTAGTGTCTTTAGAGAGGGTATTTATGCTAGATAGTGGGTTCATGCCTCTCTTGTCTGAGCTCGAGTTGACAGAAACGATCAAGACTTGAGATGTGATGTTGCTAATAGTCGTAAAACAATGGTGTTTATTGCTATATGTTGTAACCATTGGTTACATTACGCACCATGCTTATTGTAATTATCTGTTGCTCGCAACTTAATACTTTCGGGTGATATGCTGTATAGTGATCCCGGGGTGGGTTATTAGTCATAGATGCCGTTGGATAACGGTCTATGTATTTTGACGTAATGCCAATATTAAATGAAACGGTGAACTTTGTGGTATGATAGTATTGTGTTGCGTCCATGTTTGTCAATTGCCTCGCTGTAATTTGTTTACCTAACATGTTTATCATTTGGAGAGACACCGCTAGTAAACTGTGGACCCCGATCCTATTTTCCTATATTGTTTACAACCGTTCACATAGTTTTTCCTAGTCATTTGCTCGCTGGTCATTTTTTCCCTTTTATTATTTTACACATATACATTTAATCCTTTGTGTTCAGCAAGCCGGAGAGATTGACAACCTCTCTGTTTCGTTGGGGCAAAATAGTTTGTTCGTGTGTGCGCAGATCCAGGTCAATAACTCTTTTCGGCGCCATTGCCGTTGGCACCTTTCCGAAGCCTTCTCCAAGTCCTACTGGTTCGATAAACCTTGGTTTTGTATCAAGGGAAAATTGCCGCTACGCTGCATCATACCTTCCTCTTGGATTCCCAACGAACGTGTGATACACACCATCACTCCTCATGCAGAAGTTTCGCTATCTGCGCATTAGATTGGCTCTTAAGCTCAATTTCTTGCGTGGATAACAGTCGAACTTCTGCTAATGCCTCTAGAGTATCAATTATCGAGGATAGTCGTATCTTTTCTTTTTTTAAGTAAACCAGTAATATGACAAGCCCAGCCAGCTAGGTGTGTGCGTAATGCACGGATCTTGTTATTCCACCTCTGGATAGGCGTATCACCAGCAACCGGTCTTTCCCATATTTTTTTGACCAACTCATAGAAGCCCTCACGATGCAACCATCCAAGTTCAAACTTGAATCGCTGGTTACACGGTGGTCCAGGCATGCTTGTGGTCAAAAAAATGGGAGTATGGTCCGACAATCACTCAATATGTTTTAGAGCCCATACTGACACCAATGGAAATCTAGATTCCTGATGAGGACATGATAAGCCAGGATATGACCAAATCTATTGGTCACGAATTTATTTTTCAGGTGATTTCTAGTACTAATAATTTGATATATTATTTTAATAATAAAGATAAAAATACAACACCTATTTCTATTACATGCAGAATTCCGAAGGAGCAGGTACAAACCACGTATTAAAATGCGACCAGAAAATTCATCAAGGCCACCGTATCATCTATTCCATGCAAGTGTTTAGCATGGTGGGCCCCAGTGCATGTGGCGTGTACTTTCAATCAAATAAAGGCCAAGGGAAAAAAGGAGCAGGCCCAAGTTCACGTGAGGCTGCTCCATGCATGGATCGTGAAGTCCAAACCAGGGCTTGTACGCCGTGCGGAAGGATTCTGTCGCCGCCGCCATCAGCGCCATCATGCCTCTTCTCCTAAATAAATAGCTAGCCTATTTAGGTTAAAACTTGGATTTTATTTAGCTAAAAGACTGCCTAGCGTTCGCTGCATCTTCGTGATCTCGATTTGTGTCCAATGACCAGATTAAGACCGCAACGGAATCCCACTTTTTCAATAAAGTTCATCTTATATTCGCCATTATTGGTTCTTACTTACCCCTCGATCGCAGGTAGAACTAGACCTGTTGGTCAGGCTGATCGTGCTTTTGCAGGATTGGTAACCTCGGGAGATTGGTTTAGCGATTGCATTGGCGCTGCATACGTGTGCGTAGTAGTCGGATCGCCAAGGTCGACCTCCACCAGAATCGACATATCTTCATCTCATCGAAAGATCGGACACCTTTACACTATCAAGTGGTATCAGATTTCAGGTTGATCGGTGAGAAAATTTATCCCTAGATTAGATTTGTTTTTCATACCTACAATCCAGAAAAAGCCATACAAAAATATTTTAGCATTAGATCATCCCGTCCTACAACAAGTTTTAGCCTTTTTGCCGAATCACTTTGTTTTATTTTGTTGAATTTTCGTTGCATCGTGTATCAAGTTGCTGGTTTCAGTGCCTGGATTTTTAGAGTTTCAAGTTCTAGTCACGCTTTGTTCACGCCGCATCCGCTTACATCATATCAGCTCATATTCCTCTGCCACTATTTTTCTTCCACCTCCGTTGTCGCCACTCTTTTCCATCATCCGCGTCCACTCTTCCAAAGTTTTTCTCCCACTGCCATAGTCTCCAATTCCACCCACCGTGAAAAGTTTGTTACCAGATCGGTAGATCCAATCTATTTTTGGACGGAAAAGATCGTTCTAAGGAAATAATTGTTATTTGATTACGTCCTGAAAAGTGTGATCGGTATTAAAAAAAAAGGAATCAGAGTTGCCTCACGTATCAAAGGAAAGCCAGATCGTGTCAGTTCACGTATCTTCGGTTGGAGAGTCTGACGTTTGGACATAAATATCTAGACATATCTTTAATTTGGATCAAGTTCCAAGAAAATCAAACGTGTGGTATCATTTTCTTTGGAAGGTTTTGTTTTCGTTCAAGGGGTGTACCAATTTTGTTACGAGAGTTCCGATCGGAAAAAAAAAGGCTGATCTTTGACTTTTGTTGCAAGACTAGTTAACTTGTACGTGCAACGCACGACTTCTTGATTAAGGGATAATTTAGAAGTAGGAAAGACTACACCCAGTTTTAAACTTTTGCATCGGTCCTACATTTTGTATTGCAAAGAAAATGATGATTATGTAAGCATCATGGACACAAATCTCACACTAAAGGCAACATAACTGGTGCACGGCGATGAAGGCGTGCACCTTGAATGGATTCTTGACACAAATTATGTCACATTCTTACCTTTCAGCACAACCTTCAGTAGCGGCACAGCCTCAGGCATGGTTTCGCGTACAGTTGTGCTTATCTTATTTGTACAGCCTACTACATTGTTCGTTTGATGTATTTAATTTATACAAATCCCGTTAACTACAACTCTCTAGCCTAACAGAAATTAATTTGAATATATTCAAGCTAATGAAATTGGAATGTAAAACCACTCTGTTTATAAAGTTGAAAAGATTTACTAATGAACAATGTAGCACGTGCTATTATTCTGAAAAGTCATTTGCTGGCGCATGATATTCTTACAACAATGTAAATAATACACGGTTCTATACAACGATGCAAATTAGTTCGTTCTGAAAATATCTGCTGAAAGTGATAATTCTGACATATATGATTCCGTTCAAAAGTACCCAAGATTTCTGGTTGAGGCTTCCGCTGAATTCTCAATAGAGCACTAACATCTTCTGAACTTTACACACACCAGTACTTTTAACTCAACTCCTACCAATTACAAAGCTTATATATGCTTGTTCTGTTGGTATTCCAACACTCTTATATACATAATATAGCTACATCTTCATTCACACGGCTACATGAGGGTGATGGAATTTTTTATCAATACAAACAGCTAAGCAAAAGATGCTTCTCTCCCGCGACCCCGCCGCCCCCGAGGCGGCCGTGCCGCGCCCCGACCTCTCCGACCCCAGTCCCTCCCTCCTCTACTCCCTCCCGCCATCGCCGGCGTGCTGCGCCGGCCCTTGGCCGGGCGGCGCCGGTGGCGGCGGACCACGTTTTTCCCCTCTTGGTTAAGGGCGGCGCGGGCAGCCATGGTCCAGGAGGTGCAGCTCGGCGGCGGAGGTTCCAGCGCGGCGGCGGGGTCTCCCTGGTGCGGCGCGGATGGTCGACGTGGTGATGGCGCCACCATTGGTGGCAGGGGCGGCGGTGAAACTCTAGCCCTGCAGGCCCAGATCTGGGCCCCTCGGCCCGGTCTGGGTCAGGGCGTGCTCTGCCTCGCTGCCCTTGGTTGGCCTGCTGAGCGGACTGTGACGGAGATGACAGCAATGTCGCCGCGTCTGTCTGCAGCGTGGCGGCGGGAGCTTCGCGGGCCTTTCTGGTCCGGCCGAGCCTATGGGCCGATCAAGAGGATAGCGGCAGTGGCGGCTTACGTGCAGCAGCATGGTGGCGGGGACTTTACGAGCCCCCCGGGGCTCGGCCGGGCTTGCAGCCTGGTGTGTCCCTACTGTCGTGTCCGGTCGGCAACCGCCGATGGTGGTGGAGGATGTCCTCCAGGTGGCTGTGCTGTTGTGGCTCCTCGGCTCCAATGGCTTGGTGTGCTCTTGTCGCTGTGTCCGGTCGGCTACCGTCTATGGCGGTGGAGGTTGTTCCCTCCCACGCGGTTGTGATACTGTCGGGTCTTGTCTACGGCTGCTTCATCTCAGGCTGGCTGGCCTTGCAACGTTTGCCATGGTGAGACGACGATGGTGACTTCAAGACCGTGTGGCGTACGTTGATGGATGGCGAGATTGGTGGAGCACTATAGATTGTCCGGGATGTGATTTTTTGGGCTCAGGAGAAATCCCTGTCGTTTTGTCACAGACGCGGTGACGCTTGAGAGTGTCGCCCTTCCTTCTTGAAGGGCGTCGGGTGTACCTCTCCCCCACTCCTCGGAGCGTACCGGGGGAAACCCTAGGACCAGTCTGGGCAGCAGTGTCGTCGTCGTCGCTTTCCTTCTTGGAGGTGATGTTTGGTACGCGACGATTCAGAGCGCTAGGATTGTGGTGGGAATACACTGGAGATGACGCAGCGGTTGCGAGTCAATTTCATTTTCGTTGATCCGCCGATGTCGGCATTGTTTTCTCTTCTTTTTTCTCTTTCTTTTCTTTTGAACTTGACTGTGCTGTTTACCCAACAGTGGACTTAAAGTTGTATCGGGTGGTTGCTATATTAATATAGCAAGCCTATTTCTAGAAAAGCTTTCTCCGCTGGAACCTAGTTGTTCGATGGATTTGTACAGGGGCAACTCATGCGGTGTGGACATAGACTCGGCCACCAACGGTGGCAGTACTAAAGCAAATTAACTTGCAACAGTAGCTTAATATTTTCTTTGAGAAGTGCATGCTCGGAGAACAGAAAATAAGATTAGTCCTTCACATGCCAATTATTATATGTAAGAGTAGTGTATTATTATTCGATAAACAGCCATACCTGAGTGGTTTACTCAAAAGATCACTGGTATGCACCCATCTGATCTTTCTGAAATTATCACTATCAATTTTGAGGATTTTTACCAATGGGCCAATATTTACTCGAACCTAAAAAAATCATGATAGAAAAGGAGATATAATAGTAATTTTCTAATCAAAACAATTCAATAGATTATCAAAGAAAAAACCCTCTGTAGTGGAAGTATTTGCTAATCAAAGTAATCTATTGCTCCTATCCAAAGATATATGGATATGCACCAGATGCTTGTGAATATAGTAATCACTGACAGATATAATCTATGATACCAACGAATCAATGTCTGAAGAAGAACAAAAACACCTGCATTTAGTACTCAAAGCCAACGAAAGTAATCCACAGGATTAGACATTTACAATTAGTAGACTGAGGTCCCATGTACTATGTACCGGTTAGTTTGAAGCAAACAACAAAATCACTGGATGGCCAAGGTTGCTACTTTGCAAATCATCGTCTAATTTATTCCACGATATGTTTGAGTGACATGAGAGACCAATCAATGTATAACCAAGTCTCCTATATTGCAAATCCGTGTCGGAGCTACACACACGGCAGATAATCAATACATCATACTTATCTCCAATCAAAAGCTGTAGAAACAACCGGGAAGCAACCGACAAAATCATCTGATGGCCAAGGTTGCTAATTTGCAATGCATCGTCCTAGCTTGTTGAACGGACGGAAGCCTGGTCAACCGGCCAAGTTTTGCTGGTGGTGTTTTTTTTTTTTTTTTTTTTGAGAAAACTGGTGGTGTTTTCTATCATCAACGCATTGCATCCGTAAATAACATGAGAAGGGAAGCGAGCATGGAGGCGGTGCCAACCACGCTGGCGTTGGCCGGCGGAGCGATGAAGAAGGCGTTGAAGTCAGCCTCACCGTCCTTAGTAGAGGCTGCAAAAAAACCCGCCTCGGCCGCGTTGCTGACTCTTGCACGGATGCGGCCACCAAATCGATTCAGCGGCAGCTTAGATCCAAGTACCGATCAGAAGCAGGGACGGGTCGCTGGAGGGCCTGAAAATCGGTGGTGGGGAGGTCTGTAGCCGCCTCATTCCCATTCCACCGTCCAGAGGAGGTGGAGGTATCCGGTGACTGGAGATAAAGGTGTGGCGGCCGGATGTGGGTGGAGGCCAGCGGTTCTATTGGGAGGACAGGAGGCCGGTTCGTTCGAGGACGTCGATTAAGGAATCGTTTGTGGCAATGCCTGTAATTATAAGAAAAACAAAAACGAAAAGGTGTGTTGAGGTGCTCAACATTAGAACAACGATCTGATCCGTTGATCTGATATTAAACGACTTAAATTTAATGTATCCGATCATGTTTGCTCTTTTAATAGTATAATAAGTATAGATAAATATCAGAAATTCGCTTTGGCTCCCGGGAGCATATGCTCCCGGTATTTTCGACAAAATTTAGCAAATTGAAAACTTATCGAAAAATTCCAAAAAATATCATGCATGTACCTGACCATGTTGCGCACCACCATGATTTTTTTTGCGCCGAAATGACATCGTATGCGACCTGTACAAAAATGACAAATTTCCTGTCAGATTTGAGATTCAAAATCTGAATTTTCTGACAGGAAATTTGTCATTTTTTTACAGGTCGCATACGATGTCATTTCGGCGCGAAAAAAATCATGGTGGTGCACAACATGGTCAGGTACATGCATGATTTTTTTCGGAATTTTTAGATAAGTTTTCAATTTGCTAAATTTTGTCGAAAATACCGGGAGCATATGCTCCCGGGAGCCAAAACGCTGCTCTCGATAAATATTCGTTATGTTTGCCTTGGAGTCCGATTCAACTGGAAGAGCACCATCGGCACGTTACCTGCTTTTTCTAACTGTTTCATCCCCTCGAAAATATTTCGTCAGCTGAGACCGTATTTGTTTGCTGGAACGTTAGACTGCACTGCACCTCAATTCCATATTTCCATCCACGCTGCTTGTTGGGTATTTTTGCCACGATTATCTAATTCTTCGTTATTCATCGCTCCAAGCGCGTGATTTTATCTGTCTTAGGCTTGTTTCTCTAGCACGGTCTAGTCTAGGACCAGCACTTGACAACTTTGAACGGATTTTCAGCTTTACATTTACTAACGTGGTTTTGTTATTTCTCCACATATATATAAGCCTACCTACAGCTCCACATATTTCTACTCCGTGCACTACGTTTGCCTGGCAATCGCTTTGTCTAATCTTTGGAGTGCTGATTCTTGTGGTTGCCGTGACGCCCTCCTGCGTGGTAAGGAACTTGTAAGCGCTTTATATTTTGCTTGACGGATTATGCGACGTGCCACCATATTCTAGTAGTTGATAGGAACATATACTTGTGATTTGTTTCTTGTTTTCTACTAATCATGGCAGGTCCCAGCGTTCGAACTTCTTGGGCTTCGTCAATAGTTGGAGATTTGCCACCACCTACAACAACACAACAACCACCACAGGAGGTACAAAGACGTACCCAGGCACATAATCAGGTTACGCTTTCTATGTCATCATTTGCGGGTCGTTATAAACCTGATTTATATATTGAATGGGAATTGGAGATAAATGATATATTTGTTTCCCATGATTTTTCTGAGCGTAAGAAAGTAAAAACTGCAATTAGTACCTTCACTGGTCTTGCTTCCATTTGGTGGAATGAATATTGTCGCTCATATCCTGATTATATACCTACTACTTGGCATGATTTAAAACTTGCTATGCGGCATAAATTTGTTCCATCATACTACACACATGACATGGTTAGGAAATTGGAAAATTTAAAACAAGGTCGTAGCACTGTAAAAGAGTATTATGATGCTTTAGAAACTATCTTGTTGCATTCGTTTTTAGAGGAAAGTGAAGAAGATTTTATGGATAGGTTTTGGGGAGGCTTAAACCATGATATTCAGGAGCTACTAATGCATGAAAAGTGTTATCCCATGGATCGTTTGTTTCGTCTTGCTTGCCAAGCTGAACAGGAAATACAGAGGCGTATCCGTACGACGAACAAGTGTTCGATGGAATTACAGACATCAACAACAAAGAAGGTTAACCTTTCGACCGTTGCACCTGCTATGGCAGCCACCCAAGCATTTGTGGGGGTCACACCACCACAAGCTCGGGATGTGTTAGAATTGACGGTACCTACTACATCTGAGATAGAGCTACAAGGTAATACAAAAGGTACCGATTCTGTCCCTCGAGATGAGATTTATATATGCCATGATGAATTGGATACTTCATGTGTTGAGTTACCGATTGTTTTGGTCACACCGCCGGTTTTAGAGGATTATGATGCTGACTTAACCATATCATGTGATTAAACAATTGAGATGCTTAATACTTTGAGTGCACCTATTGCTGAATTTAATTCATCCGTTGATATGAGTGCACCCGATGAAATAATTGTTGCTACAAATAAACCATGTGACTTGACATTTCACTATACTTTGGATCATATAAAATTGATTAGGAATGACGAAGTGTTAGCTAGAATTTCTCATGATAATACTTTGTTTTCTGTTCCATTGGATCCACCTATTTCTTTGGCACGTGCTAGAAATAAAATTGTTGAAATCACATGCTTGAGTACGTTGACAAGCGTTTATGCCCTAGATTTTACCTTTCAGTTGATTGGTGATTATGATATTAATGATTTATTTTGGGTGCATAACATTAGTATCACGTGTGATGACCTTGCTATTCTAAAAGAAAATATTGTGTTGCATATGTTTACTCGTTTTGATATGACCTCCAACTATGGTAATTATTTTACACCAAATAATAGATTGTTGCATGATTCCTTGTCTAAACAAGTTGTGGTTAGAATTTTTCATATCTCAAATTTTTGTTTGCCAATGTTGGAATGGTTTAACGATGAGCATTGCAGTATCATTGTTGTGAATAAATGCTTCACTTATATGTGCAAACTAAGTTGCAATAGTTTCATGTGGTTAAATTCTTGTGATGATTCTTCAGATTTATATTTCACAATGCATGGCAATCACCTCCGGATATATGTGTCATATGTACAACAATAGCGGGTACTAAAAATGGATGACATATATATCTATCATGCCTACACCTTGTTTCTTTTATTATCCCTGTTTCAGAAGAAACAACGCCGAGGACGGCTTCATTTTCAAGATAGGAAGGATGATGAGGACATGATAAGCCAGGATACGACCAAATCTATTGGTCACAAATTTATTTTTCAGGTGATTTCTAGTACTAATAATTTGATATATTATTTTAATAATAAAGATAAAAATACAACACCTATTTCTATTACATGCAGAATTCTGAAGGAGCGGTACAAACCACGTATTAAAATGCGACCAGAAAATTCATCAAGGCCACCGTATCATCTATTCCATGCAAGTGTTTATCATGGTGGGCCCCAGTGCATGTGGCGTGTACTTTCAATCAAATAAAGGCCAAGGGAAAAAAAAAGGAGCAGGCCCAAGTCCACGTGAGGGCTGCTCCATGCATGGTTCCTGAAGTCCAAACCAGGGCTTCTACGCCGTGCGGAAGGATTCTGTCGCCGCCGCCATCAGCGCCATCACGGCTCTTCTCCTAAATAAATAGCTAGCCTGTTTAGGTTAAAACTCGGATTTTGTTTAGCTAAAAGACTGTCTAGCGTTTCGCTGCATCTTCGTGATCTCGATTTGCGTCCAAAGACCAGATTAAGACCGTTACGGAATTCCACCTTTTCAATAAAGTTCATCTTATATCCGTAATTTTTTATTGCATTATTAGTTCTTACTTGCTCCTCGATCGCAGGTAGAACTAGACCTGTTGGTCAGGCTGATCGTGCTTCTGCATGATTGGTAACCTCGAGAGATTGGTTTAACGATTGCATTGACGATGCGTACGTGTGCGTAGTAGTCGGATCGCCAAGGTCGACCTTCACGAGAATCGACGTATCTTCATCTCATCGAAAGATCGGACACCTTTGCCCTATCAATTCCCAATCAGTATCCATCAATACACGATCTAATTTTTCATACGTGGATTCAGGGAGAGAATTAGCCCAAGTGAACTGTCTCTCCACTATTGATATCTCTCTTAAGTCCAATTTGTCTATGATTGCATTGAACAAAAGAGCCCAACGGTTGTCAAACCGACCCTTACTTTTCTCGAATGGAAAACGAAGCAAGTTAAAATCCCCACCAATGATAAACAGGTGTGGGTTATCTTTTGCCAAGTTTATCATCTCACAAAGAAAAGTAGCCTTAGCCTCTGCCTGGGCCGGCCCATACACGGCAACAAGATTTCAAATGAAATTGTCGGTTTTATTACGGATGTGCATTTTTATATGAAAATCACCATCCGAAACATCCATCCATGGTATCAGTCCCGATGCCTAGTAAAATGCCCCCGGAGCGGCCATGGGGAGGATGTGAGTACCAATCAAAGTCTATACCGCCAGAAAGTCGGTTCAATAGACCTTGCGAGAACTCACGCCTGCTCGTCTCAGAAATAGTTAAGAAATCCAAGTTATGATCCCGAATTCAACCAACAAAGTGCAAATGTTTAGCCAAGTCACCAAGACCTCCGCTATTTGCGAACATGCCATTCATTGGGAAACAGTGGAGATTTGGATAACTTTGCCCGTTTCCGAGACAATTTGTTAGAGGTAGATTTAGATTTCTGACCAGATGATTTTAAGTCATACAATGAGTACAACCCGTCCTCATCCAAACCAACCTCCGACATTTCACCAATTAGATGAGAAAGAAGCTGACCATCTGATGTGGCATTTGCTTTCTCTTCATCCAAATAGGTGGCCGTCAACACAGTCGAACCTTTAGGAATAAATGTAAGACGGTAAAATTCCATATGCCTCAACACATTAGTTGAAACATGTACTTGTTTTTTACTAATACCAAGATTAACTCCTACACTACTAAGATTAGAATGAATCGACTGAGAAGAAAAAGAGAGAAAAGACTTTGAATTCAATTCCATACCGGAGTAGTCCAAGTTGCGTGCAGCTTTGCGATGCATAGCCTTCTTCATGGAATCTTCATCCGTCGCAGAAGCCCCATCCACCGCAACCCCGAACCTTTCACTACGACGGGTCGGAGTGACCCCATCAGCAAAACCCGTCGCAGTGGGAGGATGTGTACAAGGCGTGACAAAGCCTCCGTCCGTGTACGCTGCCACAGGAGAAGCGGAGGCCTAGGTCGGCAGTGGTGGAGTAGCAGCCGACCCAGGTTCTGCAGCAGCGCTCAGAGCAGTGTGAGGCGTGGTGGTCAGAGTCGGAGTTGAGACCACCACCGTCTCGACAGAAGCAGCTGCCGAGCTTCCGAGGGAAGGCTGAGCTGGAGTAGAAGCCCCCCCCCCCCACGGACCGGCCCAGCTGTAGGAGCAGCCTGATGGGCCAAGCTCCCATCAGCGATCGGCCTGTCAGAGTCTGCCGACAGCGCCACCAGGCCCAGCCCCAAAGCGGCCCGAGCAGCCAGCAGGTCGCGGCCCATTCCAGCTCCCCTGTCGTCTGCAGGTTGGACGAGGCCGTCCGCGGCCCAGCTAGAGAAGCATCCGCCGCCGCAGCGCAGCAGGTAGACAGCGGCTGCCCTTTCGGCCCAGCATGGCGTCCCAACACAACGACGGGGTTGCCAGCAATTTCCTGCTGATGCGGCAAAGAAGCAGGAGACTCCAGGACCCCAGGGAACGAGGCCGCAGTATCAACGACGCGAAGTAAACCCGGAGAAGCACGACGAATCCTTGAGACAATATCAACTCCACCAGGGGTTTGTGGTTAGGATTATACAGTGTTATTGCTACGATAGTCTGCTGATAGGCACATGTGTAGAGTCCACTGACTTTCCAAGATTAGCTGCACAAGAGGATTGAGTTGTATCAACATCCATGCTGGTAAGGTGTGACCTATTCATAGGAGAAGTGTCCATGGGGCCATCCAAGCCCTCCTCAGCTCCACCGTGCTCATCATCGGCGTCATCACCTTTGCGTCGCCAAAAGTAGGGGACAAAGTCTGTATCAGGAACAAAATTTGAGGGCTCGCGACGGAAAATGAAAGCATATTATTTCAATTAACCACACAGGCCGCACCGACATAAGGACCAGACTCATCCCCTTGCATCTCCAATGGCTTGGAGCACGGCACCCCAACCAGAATACACACAATGCCTCGACTCCTAAGCGTGACAAGATCGACATCCAGAGTCGTCCCAATAAGAGAACAAACAACCCAAATACCAAGAAAATGCCCGACTGTGTAAGGAACACCCTTAAAATGGACGCAAACCTGCTCCATCACCCTCTTAGGGGGGACATCTTGTGTCCTCCAAATCGAAATGGTAGCCTGGGCCTTGAAAGATGGAATAACCATCTAGAAACCCTCCATCCGCTGAAGATTCTCAATAGATGGGAACCCAATCAAAAAGGCATCAGCACCATGAGGCAGAGCCTCCCAAGTCCACGAAGAGCTCGAAGGGCACATCCTAGATAACAAACTCTGAATGGCTATCGCGGGCACAGTTTCACCCACGATCTTCACCAGTGCAGTAGGTGAGCTCATCGGCGCCAGGTGTGCCTTGTACACACTATCAGGTAGCTGCATAAAAATTGTTTCATCTGTACCATAACCTGCAATGAAGGTCGTGGGCTTCGGAAGCCTAAGAGTCGAACACCTGATGGTGGGATGTGCACCGTTCTCACAAACAAGGCAGTAGTGCTGTACCGGACACCCTTTGGTAGTGTGTGTATCAACCGCACATTTCCAACATTTAGTAGCTTTCTTTGCTTTACCATTGCCCGCAACCTTTGCCCCACCTGATCAACGGGACCAACAGCAATCGGTGCACCATCAACGAAATCAAACATCGGCTGACCCGGCATCAGAACAGGAGGTGGCGTGAAGAACTGCTGCTACAAAACGGGCGGCTACTGTTGAGCAAGAGGCATCATCATCGGCTGTTTATTCTGCTGGAATTGAGGCTGAAACGTGGTCTGCTGGACTCCCTTCTTCTTCTTCCTCTTGGGCCGCGACACCTGACCCGCCGGCTGAGCAATCGGAGGGGCATGGTGCTGCTGAACCGGCGGGTACCCAGGCGGAGGCAACAGTGCATAGGCCGGCATCTGGTACTGCATCTGCTGCGGAGGGGCATGTACGCCGGCGGCCCCGGTTGACGTGAAGGAATGGAGGCCTGAACTGCGCGGTTGCGACATTAGATGACCCTCCGGTCTGCTGCGCAAACCCTTGCTGCTCCCCAGCCCTGGGACCATGGAACGACGGCTGCGCTTGGAGAAGAGCCGGAGGCGCGAAGCGTGCCGGTCCTATCCTAGGGCCTTGGTACTGCGGCTGAGACGCCCCACCAAAAATATACGTATGAATCTCATCGAATTGTCTATGACTAGCCACAATGGGGTATCATAGGTGGTATCATGCATGCCATGTTGACAAAAAGCTGACGTGTCACCGCAATTAATGATGAGAGAGGTGATAGTGCTATCATAGGTAGATACCGTAACATAACAGATTCCAATGCAAGATGAGTCTACAACCTAATAAATGTAGTAGTATATGATACCACACATATGTTACTACCCATTGTGGCACTAGTAACATAAACTAGTATCATATGCATGATACTACTATATGATACTCCCCATTGTGACTAGTCTATGCCGGCCTGTCGACCTGAGGATTGGGACGTGGGCCATGATTGATTCCTGGGAGCTGTAGCTAGATTCTCCGGTTCACCAAGCAAGCCGGCAACTGATCCAGGGCTACTACTACGTTGCCTCCCGTTCCATGTAACTGTAACAGGAGGTGCGTTTATGGCATTGAGGTTTTCAAAGTGGATTGATGGCCTAAGAAAATGAGGATAGCTCTGAGGGCCTTTTCGTTTATGGCATTGAGCCTGACTCGTCATGAAAGAGAAGAAGCGTCAGGTTGAAGTTTTCTTAAGGGAGAAGAAAAGATTAAATTTTCTGCACCTAATACTGTCATGAGAAAAGGCCCATGGTACAGCTGGGTACGATACCGGCTGCCGCCCCTTGCGGAGGCGTGGATCCGGATCCACAGGATCCCTGCTGAGCTGTGGAAGGAGGTGGACTACGTGGCCCTGATCTCCCATGCCGTGGGCCGCTTTGAGGAGGTGGACTTGTGCTCCCTGCCTGGTGATGGCCCTGTTCGGATTCGGGTCAAGGCCCCGGACCCGAGCAAGCTCAACATCACCCTGCCCACCTTCTACTTCGACGGGGTAGGCAGGACGCTGGTGGTTGAGCTGGAGTCTGAGGTGGCCCCTCGGGCCAGTCACTCGCCATCTCCTCACATCAGCCCTTCTGACGGCGGGGAGGGGGGCTCCTCAGACGGCCTGTCGACGGTGACCCTCACGCCATGGACGCCCGTCCTCCTCCTGCGGCTTCAGCTCCGCCGTCTTCAGCGCCTCCGCCCGCAGGGTCGACTGCTCCTGAGGCTCCCGGGTTCAGGCATCTTCGCCTGGACTGTCCGACGCTCCCCCGGCTCCGCCACGGTCCTTTGGGTTCCCGCTCTCACAGTACGGCTCCAACCTTTGTGAGGGACCGGGTTCCATGGACATCTCCGGCCTCGTCTCGTCTGCCCTGGGGCGCCAGGCTTCTCCTCAGGTGGCGATGGAGGACTCAGACGACGCGCCGAGTGTGGGGATGGAGGTCATGGCCCCTGACACCCCGCGCTCCCCGGGCGCGGTCTGGTACACCCGCTCCCCGGGCACCCCGGCAGCTCCTGTCCTGGAGCCGGTCACGGTCTTCCCCGACACTCCCGTGACTGGCACCAGGGGGCGCCCTAGGCGCCATCGGTCCTCCCCTCCCGCCCCGACACTCGCCGCCACAGCGCGCGCTTGGCGAGGGCCAGGACTGGAGGCGAGGCGGTGGAGCCTACTGTCGCGATGGTGGCGTCTCGCCGGCGCGAGGTGCTTGACTCTGGGATTGGTACGTCTCGACCTACGCCTACCCCTACTCCTCCCCCTTCCTCTCCTCCTTCTGGTTCCCGTTTTTCGGTTCTCGCTTCTGTTCCGCTAGACCATCTTGCTCAGGTTGCAGGGGACTGTGACATTATTTTCCGTGGAGAGCGTGGGCCTCGCCTTGAGCAGATTGCGGCCATCAAGGCTAAGGAGGTCTATGAGGGGGCCCTAGCGGCAGCTCGTGCTCAGGCTGAGCATGAGCGGCAGGGGCCCCCGGCTCCCGCTGACCCTGTGCAGGAGGCACAAGGGTCTGGCAGTGGAGCCCCTCCTAGGCCTGATGATACCACAGTTGCTGTGCCTGCTTCCCAGACCGGGAAGAGGCGCGGGAGGCCCCCGAAGTCAGCGTCCCGGCCCTCGACCTCTAGTAGGGCCCAATCGGTCCCCCTTAAGGGGACCAACCCCGACATTGTTTCTCAATGAATGTCCTCACATTCATTTGGAACATGAGGGGGTTTGGGCAGGAGGGCCGACGCCGCCAGTTGATCAACTATCTGAGAGACGAAGATGTGGACATTGTGGGTTTGCAGGAGACGATTCGCCAGGATTTCTCGATCTCAGAGCTAGAGAGCCTAAGCCGTCACAAGTTCTCGTGGCATTGGCTCCCGGCGACGGGACACTCAGGGGGCATCCTCCTTGGTGCCAAGGAGGATACCTTTGAGATTGAGGATATGGACCGCGGGGAGTTCTTTGTGAGCATGTTGCTCACCCATAGACGATCGAACCTCCGCTGGGAGGTGATTATTGTCTATGGCCCCGCGGATCACCGGAGGTCCGCTGAATTCTTAGCTGAGCTCAAGGCAAAGGTGGAGCGATGCCTACCCCTGTGGTGGTGGCAGGCGATTTTAATCTCATTCGCTCCCCTGATGACAAGAGCTCGGATAATGTGGACCTCCCTAGGATGCGTATGTTCAACGACTGGATTGCTGACATGGCTCTGAGGGAGATCTCTCGAGTTGGGGCACGTTATACGTGGTCCAACAACCAGGCCGTCCCGATCCGGAGTGTGCTTGACCGGGTATTAGTGTCGGTGGAATGGGAAGTTGCCTTTCCTCTGTGCTCGCTTCGTGCGGTTACTAGGATTGGCTCAGACCATTCCCCCCTCCTCCTCTCGTCTGGAGGGGGGCCCGCCGAGGTCGAACCGCTTCCACTTTGAGGAGTTCTGGCTTGGTCAGCCGGGATTTGTGGAAGCGGTTCGCCAAAAGTGGGACTTGGCGGTCGCGACTCCCCCCCGCGCCTATAATGCGGTTGACATTTGGCACCACTGTGCTAAGGTCGTGCGCCAATTTATGCGGGGGTGGGGCGCGAATTTAGGCGCGGAGGTGCGTAAGAATAAGGCGGACATCCTCGCCCAGATTCAGACGCTTGATATGGCGGCTGACTCGACAGGCTTGTCCGCGGATGGATGGTTGGAGCGGTATGCTTTGGAGAACTCCTTGATGGAGATCTACAAAGGCGAGGAGATATTCTGGCGACAGCGTAGTCGCCAGAATTGGATTCTTCGTGGAGATGCTAATACAGCATACTTCCATGCCATTGCTAATGGTCGCCGTCGTAGGTGCTCTATCCCTTGCTTATGGGCGGATGGCCTCCTATTAGAGGAGGCCCAGGACCTTTCCGACCATATATACTCCTTCTATAAGGAGTTATTTACGGAGGGTCCCCGCACGGGAGTGGCTTTGGCCGCGCACTTCTGGCCCTTAGGGGCCTTAGTCTCGGATGACGAGAATAGGGAGCTTACTCTCCCATTCAGTCCCGAGGAGGTGCGCCGGGCCATTATGGGGATGAAAACCAATTCGGCCCCAGGGCCGGATGGTCTCCCTGTATCCTTCTTCCAGAAGTTCTGGGAGTATATTGAGGCGGTGATTATGCCGATGTTCCAGGAGTTCTATACTGGGACACTGGTTATGTCCCGCCTTAATTTTGGGGTGATTACCCTAATTCCTAAAGTTGTAGGGGCCACGGATGTTCGTCAGTTTAGGCCGATCACGGTGATCAATGTCATCATGCGTCTGCTCGCCAAAGTGTGTGCAACACGCTTGGCGCCAGTTGTGGAGCGCCTGGCTCACCCACATCAGTTCGCCTTTCTCAAGGGACGATTTATCCATGATGGGATTCTGGCTCTTCATGAGGTTGTTCATGAAGTCAAGACGAGACACCTTAAAGGTGTCTTTCTTAAGCTAGATTTCCAGAAGGCATATGATCGTTTGGACTGGGCTTTTCTACGCCAGGTCCTCGAGCGTCGTGGGTTTGACGACGCTTCATATCGTGGATTATGCAGATCGTCATGTCCGGGAACACGGCCATAAACATTAATGGAGACATTGGCCCTTACTTTAGGTCTTCGCGTGGGGTGAGGCAAGGGGATCCAATTTCCCCCCTCTTTTTGACCTCGCTGGTGACGCCCTGGCGGCCATCTTGGACAAAGCCAAGACGGCCGGTCACATCTCTGGTGTGGTAGGGCACCTTATTCCTGGAGGTGGGATCACCCACCTCCAGTATGCGGACGATACCATGATCATGGTGGAGGGTTCGGAGCTTGACATTATTAATCTCAAGTTCCTTCTCCTCTGCTTTGAGGCCATGTCGGGCCTCAAGATTAACTTCGACAAGAGCGAAGTCATGATCATGGGATACTCCCCTGATGAGCGACAGCGGATAGCGGACAAACTAAATTGCAAGTTGTCTACCTTCCCTGTTACTTACCTGGGGACGCCCATTAGTGATTCTAGGATCCTTATTAAGGACCTAGAACCGGTCACCCAGCGTGTCAAAGCCAAGGCGGAGCCTTGGCAAGGGCGGTTCACCTCTAAGGCGAGCAAGACTGTCCTGATTGACGCCTGTCTCTCTAGTCTACCGATGTTCCTGATGGGAGTTTATATACTCCCAGAAGGCACGCACGCTCATTTGACAGGGATCTCTCACGCTTCTTCTGGCAGGCGGCCAATGGGCGTCAGAAGTACCACATGGTCAAATGGGCGGATGTGTGCACCCCCAAAGACATGGGGGGCATTGGTATCATTTCCTCCCGTAAGATGAACGTTGCGCTCATGCTACGATGGGTATGGCGGATACTTAGAGAGGAGGGGGGACTATGGCTGCAGTTAATCAAAGCGAAATATCTGCAGGGTCGCCCCCTCTTTTCTTGTGACCGCCAGGATGGATCCCAATTTTGGCGATCTATCCAATCCATCAAGCATGAGATTAGGAAGGGTGTCCGCTTCTCCATTGGTAATGGAGAGGACACCCTCTTTTGGCTGGACCCGTGGCTCGATGGGAGCCCGCTACAGCATAGGTTCCCTGCTCTTTTTGCTATCAGCGCGGACCCGATGCAGCTTGTGGCTTCGGCAATACCCAATGGGACTTGGAACATCTCGTTCCGACGAACATTCGGTATTGCCGAGGCTGCAGCTGGACGGAGTTACGGAGTTTGCTTCCTGAGTCGCTGCCAGGGTCGTGACCTCGTGTCATGGCACCTGACACCGTCTGGGACGTTCTCTGTAAAGTCGGCATATCGGAGTCTCTTTAGTACCCCAGTTAGAGCTTGGACCTCCCCACTCTGGAAGTCCCCCATACCGTTAAAAATCAAAATCTTCGTGTGGCAGCTTCTTAGGGACCGCCTCCCCTCAGGGGTGGAGGTTCGCAAGCGACAGGGGCCGGGTGATGGGCTCTGCCCCATGTGTGGGATCCCCGAGACGGGAACCCATATCCTTTTCACCTGCCCCGCTGCCAGGTTTCTATGGAACTTCGTCCACGAGGCGCTGGGGCCTGCTTGGCAGGCCTCAGACCTTGGCGAGTTCCTAGAAATCCAGGCGAACCGTACCGGGGAGAGGCGACGCCTCTTCTGGTTGGTGTTTGCCGCGTTGATGTGGACCCTGTGGACGTTCGCAATAAGATGGTGATCGAGCGGATTTTTCTCCCGTGCTTCTGACTCGATGTTTAAACTTCTGGCTTTCTTGCAGCAGTGGCACCCGTTGTCTAGGCAGCGGGACAGCTGGACGACATGATCACTAGACTTGTGGAGACCGCTCGGCGCATCTCCTCGTCTTCTTCCAGCTAGCGCCCGAGGGGCTTAGTTTGTTTCGCTCTCTTCTGTCTTTCTTGATGTATCTCTCACACCGCCCCCCCACCACCACTTCTTTCTTGCTTATTTCATGTGGGCTTACTTGTGCTGCGCCCCCAGCAAGCGGCCTTTCCGCTCTTTGTTTGTAACTGTGTTTGAACTTGCTTGGCATGTTGCTTTATTTATAAAGCAGGGCGAAAGCCTGTTTCGGTGGTGGGTACGATACCGGCTTAGTGAATTTGCTGGCCTGCCGTTGGTATCGTTTTGTGAGAGTGAGCCCACGAGATGTAGAAGACTACGGTCCACGGATTACAGGCTCACGGCCCACAACACTGCATTCTTTGCAATAAGAAGACATCGGTATTAGATTAAGGACCTGTTTCGTAACACACTTTTTTTGCAAATACAACGGTTTGTAAAAATACTACGATTTTCCTCCGGAGGATCCGAACGCTCGATCCTCCGGGTCGCTAGCCGTCTGATCAAGACGCGCTGCACCGTGTGATCAAAACCAAGCAGGTCAACAGCCCACGCGGCCCCCATGTGCCCCCAGCGGGATGAAAAAACCCTCTCCCTGTCGAGAACAGAGCGACGGCCTGCACCTCGACGCCTCCTTCTGCCCCGCGCATGGACCGCTGCCTTCAGAGTTCCGGTGGCCCTCGCCGACATAGCTCGGCGGCGCTGGCATGGACAGCCGCTATAAACCTTACACGATTTGCATCTCATTAACAAAAAAATGCATCTAATGAAGAACAAATTCTGCTACAACTTTTTTACAGATTTGAATCAAAAGGAATAAAAATCTGCTCCAAAACTTAAAAGATTTGCATCTCATTTAAAAAAATTGCATCTAATGAAAGAACAATCCTGCTACCACCTTTATAAAGATTTGCATCAAAGGAATAAAAAATTTCCTACAAACCTTCTTCAGATTTGCACATCATGAATTTATTTTGCAAAGTAAGAAAAAAGAAAATTGCTACAATTGTTCTACAGATTTGCATCGAAGGCAGAAAAAATCTGCTACAAACCATCCAAGAGTTTGCATCACAGGAAAGAAAAATGCATAAGAACAAATTGCTACAACTGTTTCGAGGATTTGCATGAAAATCACAAAAAAATTGCTAAAAATCTTTTCAGAATTCGCATCAAAAGCACAAAAAATTTGCTACAAATCTTTTCACAATTTGCATCAAAAGCACAAAAATTTGCTACAAATCTTTTCAGAATTTGCACCACATAAGTAAAAAATGCATCACAGGGGTGCATCCATGGGGTGTGCCCCCGGCAGCACGGCTGACGGCAGTGGAGGTGGAGGTGGAGGTGGCGACGAAGCACACCTGCAGCACCGCACCGACGCATCGGTGCTCGCCGTCTCGCAGCGCCAATTCGCTGCACCGGAGGAGCCCCACATCATGGTGGTGTGGTGCGGTGTTCCCCGAGTAGGTGATAGATAGCCCGCAGCACGACACCGCCGCACGGTTCTCACCGTCTCGCAACGCCAATTCGCGGCCTTGGAGATACCCACATCGTGAGGTGGGTTGAGAAGCCGCCGGAGGTGGGGAAGAGAGCCCAGATGTGGTGGTGGAGGAGGTTGTTTGGGTACAATAAAGTACCACACTTTACATGCAATAGTATTATCGTAGTTAGTAACCCAGTTTTTCCTCAACGCTCAAGCACCCAGGTTTACTTCTATGGATATGACTTCTCTCTCTAGGGTCGGCGAGATCGGCGACCACGGTTGAGACATTTCGATGCGTCACTTGGGAAGGACACCCAGACTTCTTGTAGCTTGTAGTTGTGAAGTCAAAGTACTCGGGTCGTGAGTGTGATGAAGGATGGACGATGCGGCAATCTACGGTTTCGGGGTGTGCCTTGTTTGTGTGTTGGCATGGATTGGCTTTGTCGGCAGGTTCGTTTTTGCTAGGCGGTGCTTAGGCCTAGTTTCGCTATTGTTTCCCTTAATTAACCGAGTTTTGTGAGGTTTTTAGGTCCAATATTCCTTATTAACGGGACCGATTTTTTTCTTTTATCAGAACTAGCACATGGGGCCCTTACAAATGCGAGGGCACCACTTGCAGTTTGTCGAAAGTTTCGATTATATATTTTGGTGTTATGAAAATATTTGTGTCTCATGTTTATCTTTTTTTTTTAAAATACGCACCGTTCGGACATGGATGCTATCTTGGAGACGTGTTACATTTTATTTTATGAATGGTTATATGACAAAGAAATGAGATTAAAGAGTCGCCACTTGTAGTTTGTTGAAAAGTGTCAGTTATATAATTCAGTGTTATGAAGATATTCATTTCTCATGTTTATTTTGTGAATGGTTATATTGCAAATAAAGGATATTAATGATTTATGAGATGTTTTGTAAGAAAATCTAATTATATTTACACTTTAATTCATATCTTAGCTATACAGTCGGAGGTGGGGTTTCGAGGACAACAGCCAAAAGAATTTGTGCATGCTCGCTAGATCAATTTTGGCCTTTGTTTGAAGCTTAACCAACTCATACTAAAAGCATGATCTCTGAATTTTTATTCTCGATGAAAAAAGTTTCAGTATTTTCGAAATAAAATAAATTATGTTGGTAACATGTTGCACGTATTATGGTCTCAGTATTAAAATAAATATAATGTAACAAAAAACAAAGTTTGTGAACACACGTAAATTTTGTACTCATAATATGTTTTGGTATTTATTTTCCAATTATCTATGGGTTCGTATATCCAATCAAAGTGAACGGATCAATGTTATTACCCATGATTTTTAATGAAATTAATAGCATGGTACCTTCTCTCTTTATCATCTAGTCTATTTAATTTCAGCCTCTTTTATGTCATATTCCCCTATTTTCTCAAGGATGTCTTACTAATGGGCTATGCTTTGGTATGACTTGCCAAGCCATGTTTGGTTTGGCACACGCCCAACCCTATCTTTACCCATTCTGGCTGGTGAGACTTGCGAAATATGGAGAAGATAATCAAATCCCATAAAACATAATGTGTGCAAAAAGGGCCATAATTTGGACACAAATGACATCCATTTTGGTCTATACACTATTTTTATTGTTTATTTCTCCCTGATTTTTTTTGTCTGCACACCTGCTCACTTAAAATTACTTCTCACTGGTTTACTGAAAACCCCTAATCGAGATTGTTGTTGACCCAATAATGTGATTTTTTTCAAACCAACCAAATTGTTGGCGGGGATCCACGTAGTTAGATTGATTCTTGGAAGAACATGGATGTCACAGTCGTCGATCCCCTGCTAGAGACAGAGAAGTCGAATCCATTTTTAGATGTCTGGTCATGTTATTAGATGGAGTAACCCTACAACATTCACACTAATTTTATTTTAGAGGTTGGGTAAACCAATTTAAAAACTTCACATAAGATAGTATAGCGAGACTGTTTTTGGAGAAATAACACTAAAAGCTTAAATTATAACAAAACTGGAGGTGTCTGACCACATGAAAATACATACCTTATGATGTTACCCTCGAAAAAAAAATCTTACCCCGTCACAAACTTACTTCAAATGAAAAATTGATAAAGAAAATACGTCACATATATAAAAATATATAAACATTTAGATTTTGAAGGTTCAAGTATATGCATAAAAAATATCTGGAATTTTTTTAATAGTATTTTTTATGACGGATCTAATGCATCTTTTTATCGAACAAATGGTAATTCTAAATAATTTATTATGCATTAGCAAACAAAAATAGAGATGCTCGACATCACAATTTCTAGTAATGATGTATGTTGGAACAAAGTGTATATGAGTCAAGATCTATACCCAGCATTCAATCAAATTATTTACGCGTGACCAACGAAATCCATGGCTTTGTATATGTGTGTAACGTGCTGAGAAGTGATGGTTGAATAATTCTTTATTAATGACGGGAGTTCATGTTCGACACTTATCTTCTCAACATTAGCCATGTTAAACAGGCTAAGTGAATAATTTTTTCTGTTAACATTAATTTAGATCCAACTATGATGATAATTTAGATAACGTGGCATCAAACATATTTAAAACTTCGCACATCCTATTGGATTTTATTATCTTGAACTGTCACTTTTCCCTCTCTACATGATCCAGTGTAAACTTATTTTCTCATGTCTAACATCCCAATTTTCTCGACTTATAAAAACTTTTACAAAATACAAAACAATCTGAGAAAATTATGTTGTTACATGAAATTAATAAGCTTAATATGATATTTTCTAACTTTGTGGATTTAATTTGAATTAAATATTTGATTCTAGATTTTAGGGAGAAGTCCCCACTCAAAATATTTCTTCGTATTTTCCCCGAAGACAAAATTATTTTCCAAAAGTCAATTCTATGTTTGTCTAAACAGAAAAACATTTTCTTTAATACCTGGCCGAATGGGCCAAATTCTTCAAGCCCATCTTCCTTTTCTCCTTTTGTTTCTATTTTTTCCTGGGTCGAATTTCCTGCCCATCTTCCTCCTCCTCTCTTCCCTCCACCCGCATGGCCCGGCCCACCAAGGGGACAACGACCCGGCGATCGGTCATCTTCGTAGTCGATATCGCTGGTCATGGCGACTGGCGAGTCGCCGACGGTGTGGCCTTCTGGTGCAGCCCGACGTCGTTCTCGTCTGGCTCGTTGTCGCTCCTCGTCATCGTTGCCGGCCATTGCGAGTCGCCGACGGTGTGGCCTTCTCGAATAGCCCAACGTCGTTCTCGTCCGGCTCGTTGTCGCTCCTCGTCATCGTTGCCGGGCGGGTGTTTGATCGATCACGCGTGCCGGCTATTTGAGGACAGTATCGATCGTGTTCGTGCCGGACTCTGTTGCCGTGTCTGGACTCTGGACATCACATCGGATGGTTAGTACGAGAGAAAACCTTCTTTGATTTGGAGACGGAATCATTTTTTATCCAGCAAACAAACTTTGGTAGGAGTACGACAGACTGCGACGTATGAAACGAAACGACGAACGAAACGGACCAAGGAAGAAACGTTCCTTCCTTTATTACGGTGGCATCAGTGCGTATTATGTGATTTGGTGGGAGGACAAAACCGGAAAGAAAAATGACGTATCACAAGAAGCCATCCTTTGATCTATACCTAATAATGTGGTACGTCGTTGAAAATAGCCCTAAAGTTCGCAACAATTATCCACCACTGCCACCATAAGTCACGTACCGGTTCGATTTTTTCCCATCGCTACTCACACCCTCGATCTCTTCGACCTTATCTTTCTCCTCAGCCTCTCCCTCCGCGCCCGCCTTCGACCCTGCTCGGCTGCCTCAATCCCCTTCCCCAATCCCCACGCCACCGGCGCCGTCGTACCCACTGTCCTCCTTCCGGTGGCCGCCGGCAGCCCACGAATCCGTCCATCATCCCTTCCACCCACACCGCCATCGATCTTCCCTGAGATCGCGGCCTGAATCGAGCGGCGCCTCGAATCACTGCCTCTATACTCACTCACCTGATGACCTCCTTCTCCCAGAAGCTACAAAGGCCATGAGCAGACCATACCTGCTCAGCGTGATCCACCCACAATCTGTTCCTCGCTGGCTAGCTACACGCAGGCACATCCGCGGTCGCCCACGAGATCTGCCCTGATCTATTTCTCGCCGTCCTGTTCTGCGCTGATCCGTCCCTTGCCGGCCCGCTCTAGCCAACCCTGCTACACGCGCCGCTGGTTTTGTAGACCGGCCTGGCGATGCGTGACAACTTCCAGCTGTGCAGCCGCGTCCCGCGGCTCCACACAAAACTGAGACGGCCAGGTCAGTTGCACTTGCACAACATATACTCTGCTTTCATACAAAACCAGGCCTCAATTCATTGCTGTCATGAGGTGGAAGCGCTGGAGGCCTTGGTACCCACTACCCAGGTGGCTGGGAGTTCAGGCGAGTGGACTGGGATGATAAGAATGCTTCAACCTCACAACATCAAGATGAGTAAGGAGAAAACTAGCAACGGTAGGAAAAGAAAATGATCCGTATATGAGAGGCATATTCGTCCTTGGAGTAGATGTACCCTATTATATAGTAAGATATAGTCTCATTGTTGTCTAGCTAATCACTCTCTAGCCTAAGAGCTACGACATGTATGATATCTTAAAATCGAACATGGCATGTGAGCCTAATTCTCTTATGGTTTTGAAATATTGTTTACTCATTTTCCATGTAATTTAGCATGCATGATTTCTATATTGAATTTTCTAGATAACCATGATGCACACAAAGAAGATTTGAAATTAAGAGCTGAGTTTTTTGGTTCTGTTTTGAAAAGATTGATGTCAATTGCTACAAGGGAACTAAATCTGAAGCAAATCCTAAAATATATTTCAAATGGTACATACCAAAACCAAAATGAAATATAAAATGTTTTGAATGGTAGAAATTACATCATGTCGTTTTCTAGGTTTGTGAGCACATATCAAATTATTTAAAATTGTGGCAACGCACGGGCACTTTTCCTAGTAGATAGATAGATACAGTAGCGTAGCTAGGATTACAGCACATCCCAGGCCAGCTTCAGCGTACTGTAGCTACGGTACACTACAGTACGTAACTGTAGCAACAAAGAAGCCTACGTTTTAGTGTCACGCCCTAGGCCAAGGCCATGGTGGCCTGGGTCCTGTCTACGCCCCTGGATAGATAGATGGATGGATAGTGCTCCTGTCGGCGTTTTGAAAAAATTTGTCTAACAACAACGCGTTCAGGTAGAAGATTCACGTTTGTAAAAAAAATGTGTTAACGTGGCATCTACTTAAATAGACATAACAAAAATTTCAGCAACAAGAGTGTAGTGTCACCTACATATTGGAGTTTAAGTGTCAATCGATTGTGGAGTTACTTTTTTAGATAAAGAGTTTTTATTATTAAAAAGGTTTAAGCATTACACCTGGGCTCTGCATAGCTAAGATGCACACAGCCACCAGTTCACCATCACACAAGTCTGTAAGCAAAAGATAAAAGGCGAATTACATATCAAAATGAGAAATTGTAGATCCGCCTAAGATGCTGGTAGGTCTATCCGGAGTCTATGTTGCCACTCATACCGGGAAAATAGCTCCCTGGCCGCAGCCTCCAGTCTCGACGCCACCTCCATGAATAAGTCTCGGTTCTCCACACGCTGCAGGGATGACCATGCTCGTAGCGTCGCTGTGCACCGGTAAATAACCTGCATAAGAGAAGCATTTTTATCATTAAAAACCTTGTCATTTCTACATAGCCATAGCGACCAAATAACAGCAATCGCTCCCATCCTACTGAATAGTTTGAACCTAGGATCCACTCCATTTAACCAGTTGCCAAAAATGTTAGCAACAGAACTAGGGGGGTGTAAGGTAGAACCTATCTGCATGGCTGATCATATAGACCTAGCGAACTCGCACTGGAAGAATAAGTGCGTAATGGTCTCGTCGTGTTGACAGAAGACACACTTTTTACTTCCGTGCCAATTGCGTTTGGCAAGGTTATCTTTGGTGAGAATTACTCCTCGACGTAAATACCACGCAAACACTTTAGTTTTTAGTGGTATCTTCATCTTCCAAAGTTTGTTATTATTAGAACTATCGACTGAAATTTCGGGTAGAATGAGCGCTCTATACATAGAATCAACCGAGAATTTGCCGTTCTTCGTGAGATTCCATTGAAACTTATCAGGACCTTCCGACAAATGGATTGAATCCAATCGGATGAGCAAAGCATTCCAAGATGCTTGTCGTGTTCCAAGTAAACTTCTTCTGGACGAAACATTTGGTGGAAAGTATCCAACACCTTCGCGATCGTGTCACTTTTGCTTCGAACAATAGAATATAGAGCCGGATATTGTTCTTCGAGGGTAGATTGGCCAAGCCAAATATCCTCCCAGAAACGAATTTCCGATCCATCCCTAATTGAGAAAGAGCCATGCGGGAAAAGAACTTCTTTGTAGCCATGAGGCCTGCCCAGAAGTGTGAATCACCAGGTTTCCAAAGAACCTGGGAAACAGCTTGATCTCCGAGATATTTTCTTCTAAGGAGGGTTTGCCAAACTCCATATTCAGAAAGAAGTTTAAATAGCCATTTACCTAGCAGCGCTCTGTTCTTGACCTCAAGGTCATGAACTCCGAACCCTCCTTGGTCTTTAGGGCAGCAAACCACACTCAATTTAGTCAGTCGATATTTTTTCTTCTCACAATCTCCTTGCCAAAAGAATCTAGATCAGAAATAATCCAATCGTTTTAAGACCCCTTTTGGCAGTTGGAAGAATGAAATCATATACAGTACCATGTTCGTAAGTACCGAGTTTATGAGAACCAATCTTCTACCCAGAGATAAGAGTTTGCCTTTCCAGCTATTTAAACGTAATTGAAGCCTTTCCGCCACCATTTTCCATTCAGCATTTGTAAGTCTCCGATAATGAATCAGGATACCGAGATAGTTGATAGGAAATTGTCCTTGCTCACAGCCAAAAAGCTCGGCATACAAGGCGGCGTTCTCTTGGGTCTTGCCAAAGCAAAACAATTCACTTTTATGGAAATTTATCTTAAGACCCGAAAGTTGCTCGAAAGCTGACAAAATCAACTTAAGGTTACGAGCTTTTTCGATATCGTGTTCCATAAAAAGGATTGTATCGTCGGCATATTGAAGAATCGATAGTCCATCATCGACAAGATGTGGAATCACTCCTTCAATCTGACCCTCAGTTTTAGCACGTTCGATCAGGATTGCCATCATATCCGCCACTATGTTAAATAGTATTGGCGATAGCGGGTCACCCTGTCGGAGGCCTTTTTTGTTTGGAAGTATCTGCCAGTGTTATCATTGACCTTAATAGCTACACTTCCTCCGGAAACAAAGCTACTAATTAACGCGCGCCACTCAGAGGAAAAGCCTTTCATCCTGAGAGTTTGCTGGATGAAAGACCACTTCACTTTATCATAGGCTTTCTCGAAATCAATTTTCAGGATTACCCCGTTCAACTTTTTCCTATGTAGTTCGTGGACTGTTTCATGTAGGACCGCGACTCCATCAAGGATGTTGCGACCTTGCATAAAAACCGCCTGAGACGGGCGAACCACATGATCTGCCACAGTGTTCAGTCGAATCGTAGCCGCTTTGGTGAATATTTTAAAACTAACGTTAAGGAGACATATAGGTCTAAACTGCTGGATCCTTTCTGCCACGTTAACCTTAGGTAATAAAATTATCTTACCAAAATTGAGATGAAACAACTCTAGTTGTCCATAGTGAAGACAAGCGAACAACTGAAGCAGATCGGCCTTGACACTTCCTCCTCTGAATAGGGTTTAGTAAGTAGGCTATTTTCCTCCTCTGAAACCTGGGGTATATCCTCTGTTCGGGACTCATCCAAGGTAAAATTCCCCTCCTCAGGGTCACCGAACAGGCTTTTATAGTAATTTGTAATATACGACTTGAGTTGTTCCTGGCCCTCAATCGTTCCTTCATCCTATACCAGAGAATGAATACGCTTTTTACTGTGTCTTCCGTTGGCAATACTATGGAAATAGCGAGTATTCGAGTCTCCTTCTAGAATGAATTGAGTTTTAGAACGTTGATACCATTTTAACTCCTCCTCGCGCAGTAGTTTCGCTATATGTGCTAATGCTTCTAGAGCATCGATTATCGAGGAAAGTTGTACTTTTTCTTTTTTAAGTAGACCAGTAGTATGACGAGCCCAACCAACGAGGTGAGTACGTAAAGCACGTATCTTATTGTTCCACCACTGGATAGGCGTATCACCCGCTACCGGTAAATCCCAGATTCTTTTAACCATGTCATGGAAGCCCTCGCGGTGTAACCAACCAAGCTCAAACTTGAAACGTGGTTTACATTGCGGTCTAGACACTCCAGTGGTCAATAGAATGGGAGCATGATCCGACAAACCCTCAATACGTTCTAGAGCCCGTACCGACACCAATGGGAACCTAGCTTCCCAATCGGAATCCATCAGTACACGGTCTAGTTTCTCGTAAGTGGGTTCAAGGAGGGAATTAGCCCAGGTGAACTGTCTTCCCACCATCGTAATCTCTCTTAAATTCAAGCTGTCAATGACTGCATTGAATAAAAGAGGCCAACGGTTGTCAAACCGACCCTTACTTTTCTCGAACGGAAACCGTAGCAGGTTGAAATCCCCACCAATGATAATAGGGTGTGGGTTATCTTTTGCTAGGTTTACCAATTCAACGAGAAAAGAAGTCTTAAACGCTTCCTGAGCCGGCTCATACACGGCGACAAGACTCCAAATGAAATTATCGATTTATTACGGATGTGCATTTTGATATGAAAATTGCCTTCCGTAACCTCCAATGCTTCCATGGTATCAGTCCTGACGCCTAGTAAAATGCCACCGGAGCGTCCATGAGGAGTCGCGAGTACCACTCAAACTCTATACCGCCCGATAGTCGGTTCAAAAGAGATTGTGGAAATTCACGTCTTCCCGTCTCAGAAATAGCTAAGAAATCCAAATTATGGTCCCGAATACAATCAGCGAAGTGCAAGTGTTTAGCCAAGTCACCAAGATCTCTATTATTTTTGAACATGCCATTCATCGGGAAACCGTGGGAGATTTGGATAACTTGGTCCGTTTCCGGGACTTGTTGGCTGTAGATTTAGATTTTCGAGCGGATGCTTCGAGCTCATATAATGAACTCAAGCCGTCGTTATCCAAAGCACCATCTAACACTTCACGAATTAGATGAGAAAGAAACTAACCATCTGATGTGGCAATCGCTTCATCCTCATCATCATAGGTGGCAGACAACCCAGTCGAGACTTTAGGAATAACCGTAAGACGGTCAAATTCCATATGCCTAAATACCTTAGTTGAAACATGAATTTGAGATTGACTATTTCCAAGATTAAAACCTACAATACTCAGTTTTGAATGAATGGATTGTGGTGAAAAAGAAAGAAACAATTTCGAATCCATACTAGAAAAGTCCAAGTTACGCGTCGCCTTGCGGCGCATGGCCTTCGTCATGGAATCCTCATCCGTGACGGAAGCACCATCCACATACACCCCGAACCTATCGCTGCGGCAAGCCGGAGGGATGGATGGCGTGACGGTGCCTCCGCCCACACGCGTCGCCGTCGGAGTGGTAATGGCTTGGGCCGGCCTGGACGAAGAAGCAGCCTTCCCAGCCATCACCGCAGCGTCGATCGGAGTCGTGTGAGGCGAGTGAGCCTTTGTCGGAGTCGAGGCCTCACTCGACGAAGCAGCGACGGAAGTCAGTCCATCCATAGTGGCCTGTGGCGTAGTAGAAGCCCCGTTGGAGACCGACCCCTCGCTGTCTCCCTGAAGCACCATCCCATCGGGAATGGGGCTCCCCCGCTGGTCGGCGAGACCGAAGGACGCAGGTCGTGCGAGAGGCCCTCGGTGGCTGGACCGGAACCCGGCGCCTCGGCCCCGCCAGGAACAGATGGCCCATGCGGAGCAGCCGGAGGAGGCGAGGTCGGGGATTGTGGAGTTACTTGGAGTCGGATTCTATAGAGGTCATGGCGGCGATCACTGAGACATAGACGACACGAACTCTAGAGCTTCAGGAAAGGTGATCGTCAATGAATGCCGTCAACTTGTCGCGATCTCCGACCAGGCGATCTGCGTACACTGTCCTAGTGAGGCAAATAGCGGCGGAGACGAATTGGCTAGGCAATATAGGGACTTGGCTAATGGTGGCATGTGGACTGGCGATCTACCCGGCTACACTGTATCTCTGATGTCATGAGTTCCTCATGGTCATCTAATAAAGATCGCAGGAATGGTTGAAAAAACATATCTCGTTTTGTGAACGACTAGATTAACACCATCTTCATGTTGGTTCGATTCAGACCTACATATCCGAGTCATGTAGTACTTTTTTGTTATGAGAATCTTGTAGTGCGATCGTACAGGGTTGTTATTCCCCGAAAAAAAAGAGAAAGAGGATAGGGTTGTTATGAGAATCGTGGATAAAACGTTTTCAGTCGCAATCGCCGCAACATTCCGTCTCCTAGCATCACATCAGTGAAGACTGACGAGTGGACACATCCGAATTGTCCGATGCTCTCGCTCTGTTTCCTGGTAGCCTACGTCCCGCTGCCGCTAGTGACTGGTGCACTGAACCAACGAAACCCCAGTCAGACTAACATTTCCTGGTAGCGTGGTACCATGCAACGGTGCTGCCTCCTCTCTCCTTTCTTCGCAAGTCTCGCCGCAAAGTCGCCGCCTGATTGTTCTAACGAGACTAACGGTGGAATAAGGGGCCCGAGCTCGAGCGAGACAGCAACATGATGATTGCTAGCTTTGATTGTTCGTGGGTAAACTGGTCAGCCGAGACGGTGTTGCGGGAAATTAACCTTCAGGTCAAGCTCCGACGGTCTGAAAACGTCTCAGGGAAGTGTCCACTCCATGCGCACGCCTCTGACATTCAGGCTCGATCAAGAACAGGCAGCAGCTATGGCGCAGATGTACGGGTACGTACGGGTCCACGTTAACGAAGCGATCGAGGTTGCTTCTTTGCTTTGTGCGAATTATTTGATTTTTTCCAGTGTAAATTAATGTCGCGAACTGAAGCCCCGGCCGGTCCACAGCTTGTATATTTGACCACACGACTAGTTCGATGCGATGTGTATGTCTGGCTGCTGTTTTGATTGAGACTTGTCACTGCAAAGTTATACTCGTGGATTATAGTCACCCACGAATTGTTATGGTCGAGTATAGTTACCCAATACCTACGTGGTGATAAAAAACAAAACAAAAAATTGAAGGAAGAATAGACGGACCTTGGACCGTTCCCTTTTCCCCATCTACAGTAGAGAGGGACGATTTCTTGAGCCTTCCCGTGCGCACCAGCTCGCAGCAGGCGATTCGCCGGATTTCTCGCCCTCCGGCGGCCGCTCCGGCGACGGGAGGGTGGGGAATCCGCGGATCCCAGCCTGTACATAGTCTAGGTGTGCGTGGGTGTCCAGCCGGCGGCGTCGGGGAGGTGGTAGCGCGGCCGGAGTGGAGTTTTGCAGGTGATGATCTTCCCCTTAGACGGCGGCGCTCCGGTGGAGCTCCGCGGTGGATCTACTGCCTCCGTCGCCCTCGCGGCTCGGTGCAGCTGCCGTGGGCGATTTCCCTGCGTCGGAGTTCGAGGATGGCGTCTCCGGCTTTTGAAGATCTTGAAGCAGCTGGATTTGAAGCAAGCAAGCGGTGCGGCCGGTGGAGCAGGATGGAGGCTCTCCGGAGTTCGAGGACCGACGACTTCCCGTCCGCCAAGGGACATCTTCCGATCCAAGGAGTGTGTGAAGATGCGGCGGCGGCGGCGCGCCATCGGAACGTGCTGTTCTTCGTCGGCGTCATCGCGTTGCAGAAGAAGGACTTGGTTGTAATTTTATGCTTTGTGGAGGTCCTTTCTGTAAAAGTCTTGCTTTTATGTAGCAGTTGTTTCTCCGCAAAAAAAAAAAAAAAAACTGAAGGAAGAAAGTATGCACCAGCAATTTCACGTGAACTGCATACACGATTCTTTTGCAGTAGAACAACACCATTTCAGCAGAAAAAAAATTGCTACGGGTCTTCCACAAGTTTCAGATTGGGTTTGAACCTGAACCTGAACATGTCGACATGCCGGCCGCTGCCTGCGCGCATAGAGTCCGACTGGGTCGAGCTCGAGCCGATAGCATGAGGAGGCTGCCACCTCTCAATTTGCTGCCGGCCGTTTCTGTTTTATTTTTGATTTGAGACGAACAATTCGCACTACTGTTTTACCACTTCAAAACCCAAACTTGTACAAAAAAGATTAGCATGTCCCGCAAGCGACGAACGGCCGACAGCACCAATATTGAACCCCATATGCTCTGGTTTCCTACAGCTCTCAGCTTGTTAATTACCACTTGTACATCAGCTCTCCTAACTCTTACTACCACTTAGCTGTCACATTACAGGTCGATTAGATCTGCGGAGACATAGTACTGAAATCCTAGTGTGGTGCCAGCTAAACCGGTCGATCGAGCCCATAACGAGCTACTAATCACAGCCTAAACAAACCACACACGATGACAAGGAAAGCACCTTACTGAATTACTGACGAGCGAAACATGCAGCATGTGAAGCCGTCAGGTTTTGCCCCGTCAGGCGCCACTGGAAACCCAGCTTGGATTTAGGCTCGTAAACCGCGAAGCATTTGTGATTATCCTGATCCGCAGCGACACTGCCCCGACATACATTTTGCTTAGCGCTGGTAAGCGTGGTTAGCCCGACAGTAGATCCCGATCGGTGTACGTGCGTCTATTGAAAATGGGCGTGAGGGCCGTGAGCGCGATTATTCTAGGGTTTAGTACGAGTACTGCTACTCTGGACAGTGCGTGCGTGCGTGCGTGTGATCCAAACGCGACAGCTATAGATCGAGCTGCAAGCAAAGAGGCTAGGTCGTCAGGGAATCAGCCGGATTCAGATCGTAATTTCGAGGGGATTCCCTTCGCCGTACCCTAAGTGTGGTGTGACAGCTAATGAACATTTTGAATTTGTTGGTCCTTATACATATAGTATGCTCCACTTTTATATTTTGCAAGTGGCGGTACAATTTTCTTGACTTCAATTTTTCGTCCATGAAATATTTGCTAATTTGTAAATTTGATCTTTTATATTGGATGGAGAAAATTGAACTAACCACCAACTATTGTTGAGACTGTTCCGCAAAATGCTCGTTATACTTATTTTAAAAATATACCAAACTTTTTGTGTAATGTTTTGCACATAAGTCTAAATCCTAGACTAACTCAATGAATAAAAATTATTACGATTGAGCCTGCGAGTCGGTGATTACATAACATATAGTCATATACCTATAGGAAAGTGTCTTTGACTCCCCAGATCCAGTGCTCCCTCTATTTTAAAATATTCAAAAATTATATTTGCAGTTTTCAAAAAATTCTGACCATAGCTAATGATATATCCTTCAAGCATGGTAAATCGCAATGCAAAACTATTTGTGTGATGGGCTACAAAAATATGATAAAATCTGATAAAATTTAGAGATTTAAAATATGCATACTCAAATCCACACATTTTCATTTTTGTGTAGCTCAAAATACAAAGTATTTGAATCTGATATTTTTTCATGTTTGTGGGATACACCATTGGCTACATCAAAATTTTGCTTCAATTTGAAACTCGCAAATATGAATTTCGAACTTTTTAGAATAACAAGATTACTGGAGGTCGAGCCCGGGAGTCAGAAATGTCCACTCTATACCTATCCATTGTATCATCAGCTAACATTTCGTTTGATTTGTTAAAAAATAAAAAGATCTGAAAAATCTAGGAATTGAAACAATAGACACTGATTAACCGGTAAAGTTGAGACATTTTTACAAGTCGTTTACAAGTTTTGTCACTTTTTGTTAGCTTCGGACAAAATTTGACTCAATTTAAAACTTTACAATTAATTCGAGATAATGTTTTTAACAGTGTTTAGAAGATTTGGCCCAAATTTGGTCTTTTTTTTAAAAAAAAAGACAACATTTGAAACAAAGACACTAATTATTCTGCAAAATGATGACATGTTAGCATGCAATTTTCCATGTAATCACAGTGTGGGGCTTGTTGTTGTCGCGATTGTTGTTAATCGAGTTAATCTATAATTTTGACCTATCTGCAGCGTATTACGCGAAAAGTTGCAAAACACTTGTTTATTCGATTCGTGGGGCAAACCAAAACCTGGTAGGTGCCAAAAACTATGCCTAAGGATTTCCAAAGAAATTTGAGCAAAAGATCGAATTATTCAACCCAATGACAACAACCTTCATGGCTGCACTGTCAATTCCCAAGTCCTCCTCACGGAGATTTGCTGAGATTTTCATGGAGGCTTCGGACCCCGGAGAGCCATTTCCGTAAATCGAATCAGCCAGAAAGGAATAGGTGGCCGGACTGGGATGCACGTAGTCCGGCCAGTTGGTTACTTTACTATTGCCGGCTAGCTAGACACTCGGCCACCTTCGTCGAAGCTTCCCGCCATAGCCGTCCGATGCGATGCGCTGCACCCGAATTGTCAAGCCATCATCAAATGCCAACCGATCCATCCATCCACACGAATGGAGAACCCGCACCAAACCACAGCTACCACCCGATCGTCCTCCTAATTTCCTCCCGATTTTTCCTCGCCTTTTCATAGTATTCTTCAAGTCCCCTTCGCATTTTTCCTGTCGTTAATTAATGTCACCAAGCCATCCCTGTCACAGGACATGCGGGTGTGGCGAAGCACGCACGCAGCTTCCCCCGGCAACTGCCAAGTTGCCAACGCCATGGAAATGCAAACGCAAAGGGAGCTTCCTGGCGACCAGACTTGTTTATTCCAGCCCCTGGTCGTCATATAAACCCACGCTCCCCCACCATATCTCCACACACCATCGATCATTCATCAACGACTCCATCGCTCCTCACCTTGTACACGCGCGCGCGCAGCATTCCTTCCAACCGTAAACTCTAGCGATGGCAGAGCCGACGGCGCCGCAACCGCTCCTCTGCCGCGTGCTCTCGTTCCGGGAGCCGCTGCTGGTGATCCCCTACCTCTTCAGCTTCCTCGTCGCCGCCCCGTCCGTCTTCTTCCAAAGCTACGCCTCCTTCCTGCACTCCTTCGCCAGGTCGCTCGCCACCGTCCCGTGCGCCAAGTGCACGTCGTACGCGTCGACGGTGGCGGCCCCGTGCTGCGACGTCGTCGTCCTAGGATGCGCCAATGAGGAGGAGGAGCTGAGGAAGGAGGAGGTGGAGGCGATCATGGCCAGGATCGGGCTGGGCGTGAGCGGCAACGGAGAGGGGCTGAGGGCCAGCATGGGCCATGACGAGGTGTCCCGGCTGTTCGACGCCGAGGAGCCGAGCTTCGCGGAGGTGCGGCGCGCGTTCGCCATGTTCGACGGCGACAAGGACGGGCTCATCGGCGCCGCGGACCTGCGGGGCGCGCTGGCCAGGCTCGGGTTCCGGGAGGACGCCGCGGCCTGCGAGGCCATGATCGCCGACGCGGGGTGCAGGGACGGCACGATGAACCTGTTCCAGTTCGTCAGGTTCCTCGAGGACGGCCTCTGCTGATTCACTGATCCCGCCGTTGCACGGCTCGGCTCGTGTGGCAGAAAATGTGTGTTTTGTATGTTGGTGTGCTTCGTTTTTTCCTTCTGCATGCGCGCGGAGAGCTGGCTGGGGCGGATGATCCATGGATTGTGCAACGAATTAACGCACGCACTAATTCTCAAGTTTATTAATGAATGGACCGGGAACTGATTTTGCCGATGATCATAAATAATTTGGCGATCTCATCTCAATACATTGCTTCCAACCTCTTTGCTTCATTTTCGCGTTGCGTCGTGGTAAATCAACGATCGATCATGCCTTCTGGCCTACGCACCGACTCTGTCTCTGTGAAGACAGTTCAAACTTCAGAGCATGCATGATTTTGGTCTTCCAGTCTGATTAATTCGCAAGGCCACCGACGACCTTGCAGGCCGGTGAATCTCTTTCGCCGGCTGCTAATTCAATCTCCGGCCCCAGGAAGCTTCGTCGGAGCTGCAGTGCACGAACTGGAAAATTCGGTTGAAGTTGACATGGACGCAAGGGTCCAAGCCTGCGCAGCCACACCCGTTTAACAAGTGTGGCATGCGCCGAGCGTGACGTGAATCGTGCTGTTGAGACTTCGTACCGGATTTGGTAGGTTGGAAGCTGCGAGGAAGTAGCGACCGATCTTTTGCCGCCGGCCGTTGCGTGCGTACACTATTCGTCGCTGGAGTGCAGTAAGTCACAAGCTGGAAAACAGAGAAAGGAGGGGAAGCCGGGAAGGGACGAGAGGCAAAAAAAACCGTGGCCGCGAATCGAGAATACTTGCCATGGGGCTAGGTGAGTTGTGCTTCCAACAGGAACGGCCCTGCACGCCGAACAGCTGCAGCGGAATCATATACCCCGGCCAGCTGCAAGTATTCTCGATTCGCGGCCACGGTTTTGATGGAAGCCGAAGCAGCATCTTCTACTTTGTTCCTTTTCTTAGAGACTGCATCATCACTTCCATTTTATTCGAACGATGTCACCCCATAGTTTGCATACGGGTGGAACCATCCAATACCCTTTACTTGTTCCCTCTAAGATTACCCATCACCCGTACCATTGATAGATACAATTTTTTCCCATACCCGTCATACCCGTCCCGACAAAAAAGCGTAAAATACCCACATTTGCATCACATCAACTTGAGCAAAACGTGGTTATAAACAATAACATATAGACACAACAATTCGAGGCTAAGATCACAAGATGGGAGACGTGAGATCAAGACAGGAATATGACATAGAAACTCGGTACGACACTCATGAGAGGCGGGATAACAGAAGGGGAAGGTCAAACGGACTTGTCTTCCCCTACTGTTGAGCGGTTAAGCCTAAGGGCATCGGCCTCGTGGGGATTGGATCGTTAGGGGTTAGGAAAATATTAAGATTAATACTTAGTTTTACATGGGAAGGCCGACCAGTAATATTTTTAATATTGTTACATGTGTGCGTGAGTATGTCTTATGTGTTACGTATGATGTGTATAAAATTTCTCTATTTACATACATGTGGATAATTTTTTGTCTAAACACTTACCCTAACAAGATTTTTACCCGCGGGGTCAGCGGGTAATGGGTACTATTGTCATCCTTCTTGTCCTCTCTCCTTCTCTTACTTAGCGTTTTCTATTGGTCGAGACCTGAAGCATCTGGTCTAGGTGTCGGCCCATATAGGTGGATTTCTTCTTTTCTGTTTTGTTTTTGCTTGTTTATTATTTTTTTGTTTTCTTTCTTTTTTTAGTTATGTTTCTTTTTCTGCCCTTTTTTCAAAAAAATCTTGTTGTTCAAGTTTTTATTTTCCTTTTTTATTTCAGTTTTTCCTTTAGAAAAACATACGAATTTTTTATAGTGTAATATGTGAACATTGAATCCCGCGAACATTCATTCGGAACGCGTGGACATTTTTTTTTTCACATGAATATTTGTTAAACCTCTTGAACAATTACTTTGACCCACGTGAATATTGTTTTTCTTTTTACATGATTATTTTGAACTATACGAACAATTTCTAAAACCTTAAAACATTTCTCTATAAACATTTCCTCTGAACTTTCTAAATCTCTTTTCATAAAATATTGAAATGAATTTTAAAAGAAAATATAAAACATTAAAAAACATTTTCGAGTCATTAACACCAAGCAATTGTGTTTTGAGGTTTGTTTATCTCATCTTGGCTGGTATGATGGATGAGCTACTAACTTGAGATTATTAGTACATATTTGCGCCTTATCAAGAATTCATTTCAAAAGATATGGGGCAAAGTACACATTCTGCACAATGCCCCTCTTGCAACAATTATGTAAATGCATGATAATGTTTCGTATGTGTATCACGTACGAACATAGAATTGTTGCAACACAACTCACTAATACACCCTAGGCAAGTGGGTTGTTCACATGCTAACACGGAGTGTTGCTTTAGATAATATGACCTGATGTTGGATGATATCATGTGTTTCCTTGAATTAACAAGTGCTACCTTTGTTGCCACTAGGAAGACAAGGTAAAAAACCTTAGCATGTTCGAGATTTTTTGTCATGATTCAGTTGCTACTACCAATTTGCTCCAACTAATTCATATGTTCCCCCTCCAAGCCCTAGCATATTAGTTTTTTATCAGAAAAGAACGCGGCAATAATATACATCCACAAAACAAGACAAAACACTAACTAAAAACTGCATCTCATTACTCATCTCATAATCAAATATTCGCCAAGATGATAATATAAAACTGACCATAATCGTGTAAAACAGCTTATATGGTTCGACAATGTGATGGTGCATAGAGAAAGATTGATCAAGCCACAGCCACAAACGCATAGCTCGGGGGCTGACTAATCCCTTCTCATTACGAAGGCGAAGGTGAAGATGTTGGAGAGGCCGGAGAGGTAACCAGGGCGATTCTGGCAGCATTTCCCCCTCGAATTTCCGATGGCGACGACATCTTGTTTCTCTGTTCTCGTGTTCCTCTGTTTGCGGCTGTCTTCTCTGGGAGTTCGCGAAACTACGTCTTTTGTAGATGGTATTAGGTTAAAACAAAGGCGGTGACGAAAGAATTGGGCTGATTGGACTTGAAGCTTTGTCCGTCTTCCAAAAATAATGACGTGCCAAAAAAGCTTAGGTCCATTTGACATCCGGGAGGCTACTGAAGGTTAAAAATAGAAAGAAAAAAATCTGCCTTCCAAAGTTAGATACCAAAGTAATAGAATTTCGTGGGAAATCTCGTTAAATAATGAAAAATGGTATAATGATGCAAATATGATGATTAAAAGTGCAATAAAATACAAAGTTTGTCGATATGTTTCCGATGATCACCCACACTGCCGGAGGCGGCTCCCTTCCTCCTCGTCCTCCTCCAATCCCTTGTCGTCTTGGACAAGTACTAATGCCCCGGAGCTGACATGGGGAAGGAAAACCAGTCGCTGTGAATCCTCTCCTTTTCGTTTGTGTAGATGTAATTAATCGTCCCTTTTGTTGTCCTTTGATGGTGTCCAGTATGAATTATAATGATGAACTAGATGTTGTCTGGTTAACTATGATGAACTAGATGTGAATTAGATGTTGCATGGGATTGTATGGGTTTGAAGGGTGAGATATGAGGGGATGACTGCAGACGCGGATATATGAGGGATGGCTGGCTCCTATCACGGACGTGTTCGCGGACATATAGGGGGCCAAAATAGCTATGTCTGGTTGGAGATGTTCTTACAAATACACGATCTATAAACAGGCGTGTGATCGTGGAGTACAAGCCGGATCTGGATGGAGATGTTCTTACAAATATACTAGTTTCTCCAATAGACTAGCTTCTACGGTTACAGAACGTTACATGGATAAACACAGATATACAACACGTACACGGTAGACTTCAGCAGTGTGGGCAAATATTTACGTGTGTGCAGAGGAAAAAGACAACCATAGCTGAGCTCACTTGTAGAATGAGAAACGACAGTATCTTCTCAGCTAAATCAACATACAAATTCAATACGATGGTAGATGCAAATTCACTTGTAGAATGAGAAACGACAATATTTTATGAAGACAGTTTTACCGAGAATAATTGCTGACCCCTTGGCGCTTTAGTGGAAGCAGGTTTGATTGCCTAAAGCCTGTCTAGAACAGCTACGGACGACTATCCTATGCAAATGCAATTTCAGAACCAGAGATGGATAGCAAATCCGAATTCTTCCCTTGGTGGATCATGCAAAACAATATCTCCAGAGCAAGTTAGCGCACAAGGGATAAACTCCTCCTGTGAGGAGTCTATCTACAGCCTGCTCAACACTTCCATCTACTACTCATGATGTATCTTTCAGCAGTTTTACTATGGCTACTCTGCTCCGTCGACAGAACAGAACAATTCCTGCGACATATTTGTAGTGTGATGACAAGCTGACAAAGGCAAAGTCGACAACACTAATACTATGAACACATCATGAGTGGTGCAATAGATCCTCTATGTTCCAGAACATTGGACCTGTGTTTAGGTTCATGCATCTGTCATGCACAAACACAACAAAGATTTAAGGCTGTGTGGAAAAGATGTAGAGCTCTAGTTCCTATCTGAACTATGATTTCACACACTGATTTAAATAGCACGAAACACAATTGAAACTGAATTAAACCATCTCAGTGAAGTTCCATTACCTAACATCAGACAGGTCTCATAACTGGAAAAGGAAATAAATTCAGATTACATGAAGCAACTTTTGGAAGAAAAAAAACCACATATGAATCGCGTAAGCATGTCCAAACTCATACTCGCGAAGCAGAAAACACCACACCAATCAGCCGCTGTGGTCCATTTCCAAAAGATGTGTGGATGATGCCCTCACGTCCAATTCAGATAACTTCTAAGGTAGAAGAAGAAACTTTACCTGAAAGTCAAAGAACCAGATTTATTTTCTTCCAGACCACACAGTGATAGGATATGCATCAAAGTGTAGATCCTATTATGCATTGCTGAAGTACACATAAACTAGAACCCATGCCAACACAGTATGTGGCCACCTGGAAGCCACTTCATGCAGAAATACATTATTTTTTCACTACTAGATACATCAAAACAAGTAAGTATCGTTGATAATTTATCATGATTCATGCATCCAAAGTGACCGAACACTCGGTGCATTCTGCAAAATTATTCAGTTAAAGAACAATGATGGAATTTAAGTTTGTCATTATAACTGAGATAACTGAACGAAATACATTGAAGTTATGTCACCAGTCATGCTTGTAAATTACGACCCGATACTAAACCTTAGTGCGTTCCTGAAAACAAATATGAACCCTCCAGCTGCTAACTACTGTCTACAAACTAAGTGAAGTTTCACCTCACAAAAACTAAATAAACTAGCAACAAGAATTAGTCATTTACCACATGGTACCATTTACAAAAGTAATCCATTCTCCTGTAGGCCAAATATACTCGTGTATTTTGATTCTCATGGTATGTTCAACACTTGAGAAATTTTAGCCATTAAATGAACAAGTGAATAGTTATTTCTGTAATTTATGAACAATATATCAATAACCCAATAAACAAGATATAATTATAACTTAACTCGATCACATCTAGGTAAACAGGACACGATCAAATCAACATCTTTGAAAACAAATCAACTACTTTCTTTGGAATGAGGAGATGATCCCGGTTGAGAAATGTACAGTGGTGATTAAATAGCTAGATCGACTGAAGCAGAAGAAATAAATCTAGTGACCAGATAATAGGAGATTACCTACATGCTATCAAGCACCTTGAAGTTTCTTATCATTATCAGGGGCAGGTAACCGTACAGGTGCCAGCCGCAGGAAGAATGGATATGCAGCACCTCTGTAACGCTTATCATCATCTGGGCCAGGTGAGTTGCAGATAATTCGCAGCTTGATGGTATTCAGATTGAGCACAAGAAGATAGGAATTGGTCTTCCTTATTGACCAAAACTCCATGTAGGCATAGCCAGCCTTCATTGCCAGGATACGCACCCTTTTCATCCACTCGTCACGACGAAGCTTCTTCAAGACCCAAACTGATTCAGCAAGGAGACCTCCTTCTTGACTACCCAATTGCCAGCATTGTTATCACGGACCCAGAGTTTCACGCATTGCTCCTTGCTGGACACAATGCACAGCCCGCCTGGGAACGGTGCGGTAATAACCGACCACAGCATGGTTTTCATGTCGAGCACCAATATCTCCTCTTCATCGTCGTGATTCTTGGTGTTGGGCCGCCAGTACGCGAACTGGCCCGCGGCAATACCGTCGTTGAAGTGCCAGGCGAATCGGTACTCCAGTGTGCCCCAATCAATCAAGGCCCATTCGCGGGTGCGGGATGAGAAGACGGCGGCAGTTACCTCCTCCCCGTGCTGTATGGCGACGACCTGGAACGAGGCGTCGACCTCGTCGCCGACGATGGCATAGCGGACGTTGTACCAGCGGTGGGGTAAGTCTGGTCTTCCGAAGAAGATGGCAGTCCGCTCGACAGGATCGTAGGCGGCGAGGTCATCCCCATAGCGGCCGCGGGAGAGGAGGAGGCGGCCGCCGTCGCAGCCACGGAGGCGCCACTCGTTGCCATCCGTCGATTTCGGGGTGGTCTCTGTAGTAGAAATCGCCATCCTTCGCGGCGGATGCCAGCTTGGGTGACGCGAGGAGGCCTTGATGAAGCAGACATTAGGAACGTGGAAGGGGACGCGCTCCCTGCCGCGGTCGGTGAGGAGGAATCCGACGAGTGGGGGCCTGCGGAGGGGAAGGAGACGGCTGAAGACAGCGGGTGGGAGGCCACGCGGCCCCAGCTCTTGCAGGCGAGGGCGGCGCTGAGGAGTGACGCCATGTCGGGAGGCGGCGGAGTATTTCTTAGAAGAGATGGTCGGCAAGGGTGGCCACCGGCGGCGCGGGTGGGGCCTTGGGCTTCTTGACGCCGCCTCTCTCGCTTCTTTTTTTTAAATAAAGAGTATATATTAATATCAAGAAGATATCAAATACACCCAACCTCTGCAACAACGTAATAACCGAAGTTATTACGGATACACACAGCTGAAAGACAATAAAAAGAAGAACTAAAAAAGAAAAGTCCCGCTACAGAGTTACAACACTTGTAGCAGCACTACAACCACCACCAAAACAACACCTGATGTCCAATCTCTCCAAAAGCAACGCCTTCAAAAAGGAAACAATGCACAAGCGTCGTCGTCGCCCGATCGAGATCTTGGGTTTTCACCTTGGAGATAATCCTCGTTCTCAAAACAATGTCTTCAACAAAGTCATTGCCAGACACAACCAATTAAGGCCAGACCTTGGATTTTCACCCTGAAAGGTAGAACTTTGAACTTCACATGTGCTGTCGCCCCCCACTTTCATACCGCTGCATACGCGTCCTGAAGCTCCAAGCAAGTTCCTCATCGCCACCAAAAGACAAATTACCGTTCCTAATCCTCCGCTTGCTCCTTAACGGAGAATAGTGGGCACGACCGAATCCCACCCGATCCAGCAAACTCCAGGCATAAACGCACATGGAAGTTCGCCGGCGGAGCCTTCCGGAACTCGCCACTTCAGCCAAATCAACGAGGACACACAACCAGCAGATCTTCGTCTTCGCGCGGAGAAACCCTAGGACCGCCACCATTATTCAACGGGGGTAGCCTGTTGCCACAACTGAACACCACGGACATAACTAAGGATTACCTTCGAAGATCCGTCAGCGGGCAGCCGTGACCTTACTTCACCCCTTGTAGACCCGCAGATCAGAACCATTGCCACCGGATCTGAAGTGTCCAAACCTTCTGGTAGCTGCAGATAGCATCCCCACGACCAGGAGCCTCTTGGGCCTTTTCTCCCTGGTACAGGCGCTTCCTACTGGTCTTCTGCAGATCGGGTGCAGCCACCATCGCACGGGACAGGGATGCAGACTTCATAGAGCGAGCAACGCATGTCCCTTCCCAGCAACATGTTGCCTCCACGTTTCGTCGCTGCCGCCTCGACTCCCTTTTCCGTGGGGCGGCCAGATCTCGCAAGGGCACAGATCGGAAGCGTTCCCCGGGGCGGACAGATCAGGGGCGACCAACGGCGGCCAGATTGACGGCGGAGAGATGGACGACATCTAGGGCTGGAAAAGAGAAAAAAACTAATTGGGACACCCCACCGCCGCCGTCCGCCGGCGGCGGCCTCCTCCGGCGGCGGCAGGGTGCGCAGGCGACGGATCGGGGAACTCGAGTGGTGGCGGCGTGGGGGACCTCCGGAGTCGCCCAAGAGGCAACCCGGGAGGTTAGGAAAAAAATAATCTCCCGCCTCTCTCGCTTCTGTCCCATGGTTCCATTTCTTTCTCAGGCGATGGATTGGATCTGGCCGCTCTCGTTCCCCATCTCCCATGGTTCCATTTCTTTCTCAGGCGATGGATTGGATCTGGCCGCTCTCGTTCCCCATCTCTACTGTAAGCGGGTTTCTTTCGATTTTTTGCGCCAAAGTACCCACGTTTCAATTTGTAGCGAGAACCATGTATGGCATTCGCGCGAAAAGTGATTTCGGCGGCTTTTCGCGCTAAAAAAATTGCATGCACTCCGCCCCCGCCTTATCCAACTCTGAGTCAAAACCTCTTCTTTTCCAGTTCAAAAAACTCTTATTTCCGTTTTCCAAAGCGTCAGATCATTTCCAGAAAATTAAGGATTGGATGGCCAGCAGCAAATCGACACCGAACCTGTTTGCACCAACTCGCATATCCTTAAAACAAGGGAAATGTTAGGGCATGTACAATAGTATGCCAAGTAGGATAATTGTTGAGTTAGAACAAAAACGACAAAAAGAGGTTGGCATTCTTTTAACTAAGAGATTATGCCTAAACAATAATGTCTCTCACCAAATATTTAGAATATCAAGTTACTAGAGATAATGTTAGAAAAGATACATCGTATTTTGTTGTCATATATCTATATGACGTGGCAATTTTAAGATAAGACTATTTTATAAACCATTGTACATGCCCATGCAGCTGACCGACCGATTAGGCGCAAGGATTTGTCGTGTCACGAACATCTCGTCACCACGTAATATCATGCGTTCATCTAGCGTTGGTAGACATTTTTCGCATACAACGCTATTAGCGTTTTTCTCAACTAAGGGCATGTACAATGGTCCATCGTAGTGCTTGAAAGCCACATGCTGGATTCAGGTTGAAAGAACAAGTGAATGTGATGTTCAATGTGTGATCCAAAGAATGGTTATGTGATTGTTCAGCCTACAACAAGTATTTTTTTGTAGAAGATAATTGTGTGAGCTTCGTACGCCTTTCACTATTAGGGAAATTCCTCGTTTCGTCGGAAACTTATTTATTTCCCGAAGAAGTACATTGATTTAAGGAACACTTTATCCTTTACTTAATAATTAGATTGCAGAAATACAAGAATCGATCAACGTTGTGAAACATGACAACTGAAATGAATACCCTAATTCTTTAGATCAACTGGCCGAAATGAACTCAAGGAAATTCCGAATGATGAATTTGGGATGTCATGCCCCACAAGTTAGTTGCCCAAGCGCTCATTATAATGAAGAGAGAATAAAAGTCGTGAGATGTTGATCAAGACAAAGTGCAAATAGTGGACTCAAGTTAAACAACCTACAAAACCTAGATGATGTGTCAAGAATGATCAAGTGATCTCGTAGTATGGGAAGCAATTATCAAAATAATTTTGCGAACTAACCCATGATCTATGTGTTTGTTGCTTCCTTGTGGGGTTATGTATCTTTTCATCGGGTTACAATAAAAAGGAAGATTTCATATAGCCCACGAGAGGATGATGTCAACTGGTGATTGACATCAAGGTTGAAAAGTGCAAGTTCACGAGGAGAACATCAGATATATCATATGCTTAAAACTTTCCATCCATTTGGTGACAATGTTCAAGTGAATGTGTGTCTAAAAGAGGCTCTCCCATAGTAGTGTATGGGGAGTATTTGCGAGTCTTCGACCGTGAGAGGTGGTAGAACTTGAGGAGGTCAATATCGTCATACTCTAGCTTAGCTGGAATGCGCAAGGCAAACGTATAAACTTGATAGGTTTAATATTTTACCGGTCTCAAGGTGGTTAGTGGTGAGACCGGTTTTTAAGATCGATAATTGTAATATTAAGGGAGCTCTCGAGTGAATAGGTTGATCATACCATTCGTAGAGAGATCAAACCTTTGAGTCTTCCATCATATTTCTTAGTTCTTTTTTGGATTTTACCGTTTTGAGTTTTTGGAGCCTGTCGTGATCTTCATGACATGCTAAGTACATCAAAAGCTAGATTCATATGCATCTTCTCTTGCGTTTTGGATGTGGAGGGTTTTGCCGGTTCTTCGCTTAGGGAGGTTTCACATCTCTCTCTTGGTATTTTCCCTCTTACTATTTTTTTTTGTTATCTTTCCAACGTCTAGTAATTCCAATCGTGGTACCGATAGTACAACCCCCTTTTAGGGGAACGGTAGTACCGGTGAGTGTACCATGAACGATAGTAATGGTTTGGTGTCTGGTAGGCTTCAAACCTCTTTTTTTTTACCCGCGAAAAAAGAGTTTTTCGAATAGAAAATACATCCAAAAGTATTTTATATCTGATATTTATGAAGGAAAACAACCGGTACAAGTTACAACTCGACGAAACATGATCAATACAAAACAAAATATACTGAAAATCATACTGGCCATACTATTATTTTTCGATTATTCGACGACTGCTGAAATTTGACACATGCACTGAACACGTAGACAAAAACTAGACCACTGCAGAGGCAGAGGCTACCTCGGGAAAATAAGAGATCGGAAACATGCCCTCGTCGGTCCGCTCCTTAGCTAGGGCTGCAACCACCCTAAATGCTAGGCTAGAAGTCTGAAACGCACTATCAAACCTAGGTTAGGTTCCCAGAGGGCCATGTTGGTTAGAAGTGTTTGTGTCGTGTACTCGTGTTTGGGCCGGTTACAAATCAAACAAAATAGAATTTCCCATCCTACAGATATTGATAGATATAAATAACTGTCTGTACAGAATTCTTCAACAAGGGCCTATTAGCTCAGCTGGTTAGAGCGTCGTGCTAATAACGCGAAGGTCACAGGTTCGAGACCTGTATGGGCCACATGTTTTTTTGGAAACCTTTTTATTTCAATTTGCGAATCTCAAAGCAGATAAAACCGCGATGTTGCAAAGGTGGATACGGCATCTCGGCGCTAGCCCTTTCCTCCCCTCGCCGCACCAGCGCAGACAGCCCCTAGGGTTTTAGCATTCCTCGAGGAGGCGCCGGCGACGCAGACGCGACACACAGTTTCCGGCTATGTCGGCGGCGGCGGCGGCAGCTTCTGCCGGGACGTACTCTCCGGCGGCGGAAGCCGGGGCCAAGCGGCGGGAGAAGAGGGAGGAGCTGCGGCGCCACCTCGCCGAGGACGCCGACTGGCCCCGCGCCGACGGCCGCTCCATCCACGACTGCCGCCCCGCATGTAAAATCCCCCTCTCTACCTTATTCCCTGCAATGTCTTGCTCCGTAGCATGGTCTACTTCGTGCTTACGAATTTTGGGGAAGAGCCTCTTATGCCCCTGTCTGGTCTTGCACTCGAGGTGTTCGACGTTATGCTTAACTGTTACCGCATGCCTCACGAACAGCCGATTTTTGTTCTGCCACGAGTGCGGTCTTTGAGGATTTGCATTGTGAAATTACTTAATGAACACACCTGTTTAAGCTGTTTGTTGTTTGTCCTGTGTCGCGTATGTTACCGCACCTTGTGAGTTGTGAAAAGCATGGTGATTGACTGAGCACGTTACTTTGGCTTTTCATGTCAACCCTGAGTTAGTGGTCTCGCACAAACTAAAGTTTCTTAGAATTGATGTTAGGAATGGTAATGCTTTCCTGAGGTGCTTGACAGATGCTTTGTTCATTTGAGTTGGAGTTATGGCTAATTGACTATTAGCTGGTTGCGCTTTATGTCGTCTAGATGATAGAAGTCCTGGATTTCATACTTTGGTGGTGATTCTCTAGTATGTAGCAAAAGGATTACATGCTATGTTGAACAACTTAGCCTCGTGCCATTTTCCTCCATGCTTGATGTTAGGTATCGAAGGTACAAGATATGGTTGTGGATTCATGCTAGGCCAGTTTGCTTGCAGTAAAACATCACACACCCTGCAGAACAAAGGACAAATTCGTTTCATGTCAGTATTCTGATATATGACATGCTTGCACGGTTGCACCACGAGCTTCCTTTTTTTTTTGATATATCATCTGAAAAATGGCTTTGCTACCGCTCCCTCTTTCTCTTAACCTTGACCAGAATATATTGCTTATTGTTCTGCGACCTATGGATTTGAAATTTGAAACTATTGTGAAGCAGTTCTACAGTGAAGTCTCTTATGATTTAAATTGTATTGTTGCAGTTATGCAAACAGGACCAACTACTGCTGCATCAGGCTCTGCGTATGCAGAATTCGGGAAGACTAAGGTCATAGTATCAGTGTAAGTTTAACAGCCTTTACATTCTTCCATTGTACGCATGTTGTTTGATTTTTATTTACACTGAATAAATGTGTTCTGCTCTATTCTAGAAAAAAACAATGTCTTTCATTACTTTAGTTTTCTACTACAACACATTTGAAGTATGCTAAAATCATCCCTTGGAAGGTATTCCACATTTGACAATTTGACTATTTGTGTTTATGGAATCAAATACTACCAAGGTGAGGTCAGTTGATATATGTTACAAGTTCTTTGTCTGGACGTGAAAATGCTTATAACTTGCTAAGTACTCCCTCCGTTCCATATTAATTGATTTCCATTTATCCACATGTGAATGTATCTATACGTGTAACATGTCTAGATACATTCATGTGTGGACAAATGGAAGTCAATTAATTTGAAACGGAGGGAGTAATTGAGAACAGTTCATGCTAACTTTGTGTCCATCTATCTGAATGTGCAAGCACATACTAGTATTTTATGAGCGTGCTCTTATTACTTTGGAGGTTTGAATATGTGGCTATACCTTTCCCCTTGACAAAATCTGAAATTCACAAGGATGGTTTGAACTTTTAGCTTAAACATGTGGTTCCTAGCTTTTTGGTGTATGAATTATGTGTATCTTATTCGTGAGCTTGTTAGATTAGATTTTGGACTTGTCCAATTAATTGATTGAACAGTCATGTTTATTTACTTATTTATCATCGTTACAGATTTGGCCCCAGGGAGAGCAAGAAAGCAATGCTGTACAGTGACACTGGTAGGCTCAATTGCAATGTGAGCTATACAACATTTGCCACCGGTATACGTGGGCAGGTATGCTGTTTAGTTGGCTCTCCTCAGTTTTATCTGAAGAATTATCTGATTGCATTGTATGTATTTGAAAGTACGGATTGATAACGTGTATCTTTAATTCAGGGACTGGAAAACAAAGAGTACTCAGGAATGCTTCATAAAGCCCTTGAAGGCGCAGTAATGCTACATACTTTTCCGAAGACAACTGTTGATGTTTTTGCGTTGGTCCTCGAGTCTGGTGGCAGTATGATACTAATTACTTTGCTTGTATCTTGCGTATATTACACTGACTATGTGTTGCATCGGAATGTTCCTAACTTTTGTTCTATTGCGTATTTAGAAATTGTGTTCATATTCGTGCTTATCTTAGTGGCATGCTGACACATTGAATTTTCTGATGTTCTTGGTTTTCTAAGATGAATTAAATCAAAGTTATTACTCACAAATGTAGTATTTACTTATTTGACAAAAAACAACATGTTAGGTCACAAGACTAAGGTCATAGCATAAGTAATCGATAATACTTCGTGTCTGCATTTCATCACATGACCAGTCGAAGCAAATGTACAATATGATAGTGCATTCCATATCTCTTGTACTTTGTGGGCAGAACCTCACTATTTCTTTCTTCAGAACTGCACTTCCCGATAAAGAAAACCAAGCTGGTTCCATCCTTACTCTGTCTCTTTCATTTCAGGTGATCTTCCCATCATTATATCTTGTGCTAGTCTTGCATTGGCAGATGCTGGGATCATGATGTATGACATTGTTACATCAGTATCTGTGGTAAGGCCCCATATTCCTCTCTCATTTATGACACATCTAGTTCAAACAGATATTTGAACTTGAAAGCTAATCAACTTCAACTTCGACTGCCAGTCCTGTTTAGGGAAGAATGTTATCATCGATCCAACCTCAGACGAGGAGGCATGGCAAGATGGAGGCCTCATGGTATCCTACATGCCAACCCGCAAGGAGATCACACAACTTACACTGACCGGGGAATGGTCTGATGGCAAAATCACCAATGTATGTCTTTTCTACTGCATTATCCCTAGATGGTACCAAAGCCACATCAATCATACTAATATCTTGCTTTGTTCATCAATAGGCGGTAGAGCTCTGTATGGATGCTTGCAGTAAGCTCTGCGATATACTGCGGGAGCGCTTGAAAGATACCGCGGTGGCGAGCGAATGACATTGGAGCTGACATATGTTTTCAGAATTGCGAAAGATATCCTTTAGCTGTAGAAATTTTGTAGGCAAGGGAGGCCAGGTCTGATGTTTGCGGGAGCACATTTTAAGGGGCTGTGTTGAATGTTTCTTCTGGCAGAAGAGCGAATTGTTAAGTCGAGAGAAAAATACTTGTAGGTGTATGCCATGTCTTGTACTATGAGTCTATGTCAAAGCTACTGCCATGTATAATGGGCTGGGATGCTAGAAACTTGTGCTGCACTGTTTTCGTTGCTAATCGGCTCGTCAGGGCAGCTTCTGCTTGGACTGTAGGAGTGTATTTTATTTCCAGCACCAGTGATTTCTTTGCGCCAATGATTTTCTACATGTATAATCGTGCCACACTTTCAGTATAATATGCTTCTACGTCAGGCTTGAGGGTGTAGTTCATTTCTGTATTAACCCTCTAAAAAACAAAGTTAGATACTTCTATTTGCCTAGGTATAAATTGAACAAGAATCAGTTCAACCTCCTCACTATTTATAGAGAAGTTTCATGTATTCAAATTAGGACTTAGTCTCATTGCCAACAATAGGATTATCAACAAGAAGATCCAGAAGGGAAATCAGTTATACCATCACCAAATACAGCTCGATTCCAGCTAAACGATTGGCTGTATTCTCACACTGCCAGTGGGCCACAACCCTCTCATGTGTTGAGAAAAAAAAATATCTCCGGAGAGAAATATCCAGCCGTTGGTCTGGCTGTCCATCCTCCCATCCACCCCGTACGCTATAAAACCTCACCTCCCTCGCTTCACTACAGCACTCACTCATCCTCCTCCAAACCCCAGCAGCAGAACCTTATCCCCAGCGAGTCTTATCCCCCCTCGCTCGCAATGGCGGCCACCCTCTTCTCCACCGCGCTCTCCCACCACTTCATCCCCCTCACCTCCGCCAAGCCCACTGCCGCCGCCTCGTTCGCGTGCGGCCCGCTGCGCGCCGTGTCGGCGCTGCTGGCGCCGCGGAGGCGGCTCCTGCTGCCCGTCGCCGTGGCGGAGGTCACGTCCGAGTTCGAGACGGAGGACGCGGAGGAGGAGCAGAGCGAGGGAGGAGGCGGAGGCGACTCCGAGGCCGAGTACTCTGAGGACCTCAAGGTCTTCGTCGGCAACCTGCCCTTCACCGTCGACAGCGCGCAGCTCGCCGGGCTCTTCGAGCAGGCCGGCTCCGTCGAGATGGTCGAGGTATACTATTTTGTTCCGCGCTAAGCTATAATAATTGAGTGAATTTAAGTAACGCAATCTCCTACAAAATGTTCAATTGCGCCAAATGTTGCATTGTCATGACAGGTAGGCTTCAGAGTCGGGACGCGTGTAGTTTCAGGTCGTCCGGTAGATGCGCATTTGTCGCATTATAGACCGGTTTTTCTTCAGGATTAGATAATATAAGATGTAATTGTGTAACTATATAAACTCTAATCTCCTAATGTTTACAGTTCTGCACAGTGTAGCAAGGTCAGCACAGATATTTCGGAGTCAGGACATTTTGTTTGTCAGGTTGTCGGGTAGATGTGGAATTGTGGTAATATAGATTATTTTTCCTTCAGGATAAGATAAAATATTGTAGAATTGTCTCTGCTTGGACTAATGAAGTAATAAGTTCGAATTGGTTCAGTTGCATAGTAAATTGTGACTGCAAATGTATGTTTAATTGTAGCAGAGCTGCGCCCGAAGCCTTGGACAAGTATTTTAGTTCAGAATGATATAGTATCTCATTCTTTGCAGGTTGTATACGACAGAATGACCGGACGGAGCCGTGGATTTGGATTCGTAACAATGTCTTCAGCTGAGGAAGTTTCAGCTGCTGTCGAGCAATTCAATGGCTATGTGAGTACACTTCCATCTGTTTCAGTCCATCTTATCTTGGTGTACTTATGTATTTCAATGACTGCCTGTTGAGAAAATGTGCACACTTTTGTGGAGAAGTGTTGCTCTCTATCCATTGTAGGTTGTTAGTTTTTCATGTGGTGGTCATGTAGCAAAGATTCCTACATATGCTCAGCTTACTACTGTTTTCTAGCATAATTAAATATTAGAGTGAACTTGCTATAAGCTCGGCCTACTTGCTATAAGCCTGAAATCTGTTACATATTGTAATTGAACAGTGTAGTGGGAACTTTGCTTATTGCTTGGAGCTATTTGTTTTCTCTTGTATGCATAGTGCATTCCTTGTAGTATTGGACTGTCGGCTAACTGATTTTATCTCTCAAATCAGACATTCCAAGGAAGGCCTCTCAGGGTTAACTCCGGGCCACCACCACCCAGAGACGAATTCACACCCAGAACTCCGAGGACCTTCGGTGCTGGTGGCGGCGGCGGTGGCAACTTTGATTCAGGCAACAAGCTCTACGTTGGGAACCTATCTTGGGGCGTCGACAACTCAACCCTCGAGAACCTGTTCAGTGAACAAGGACAGGTGCTTGATGCTAAGGTCATCTTTGACAGGGACAGTGGCAGGTCGAGGGGTTTTGGTTTTGTCACATATGGCTCTGCCGACGAGGTCAACAAGGCGATCTCAAACCTTGACGGCGTGGTACGTTCTTGCATGATGCTAACTTGCAATGCCAAATTTTAGCACTTACGTAACTGTTTGATGTGATTTGTACAGTTCTTGCACAATTGTTTTCTGAATAGGAATGCTAATTGAGTGTATGGTTTTGTTGTGTAGGACCTGGACGGCAGGCAGATCCGAGTTACAGTTGCAGAGTCGAAGCCGAGGGAGCAAAGGCCGCGATACTAGATATCCTGACGTTGGTTTGTGATTGATTACGTGTTCCGTGAGTGTTAGTTTGTAGTTTCTACTCTTTTCTCGCTGCCGACGAGAGACTGGAAAGTGAATTTGTATACGGGAAGATTTTTCTCTGCCGTGCGATGCACACAGCGTACTCTTGATAGAGAAGTAGAAATTTTGTCGAAGTCATTCTATATGCTTAACAGCAGGTGATGTATGATATCATTATGAAGACCTTTCTGAATGTTTGTGGTGCTATGCATGGCTCCTATCCTCCCGTCAAAAAAAAAAAAAATGAAATTGTTGCACTGACTGAGCATACATACACTTATGTGTGCTGACTTCTTTATTGCTCGCTTTATATATGTGCAATGTTTTTTTTTCACCTCTGCAAATCTGTTATTGCAAAACACCCATAGCCTGACTATCACGGCCGTACGCTCTGCTTCCCTTCGTGTAATAAACTCGACCATGGCTAATCCGGACGGCGGCAACGCCAGCCACGTCGTCAACACCGACGCCAGTGGCCACGACGGAACCAAACACACGGAGCCTCTGGCCGACAAGCCTGCCTCTCCGATCATCCTAACCCACGACATCGTCATCGACGTGGTATGTCCCGAGCGGTCGGATTGCGCGGTGTGTATGGAGCAACTCGAGTGGGTGGTGATCGGGCCATGCGCCTGTGCGGCCACCGCGAGGTGTGCTCCAAGCCGAGAGATCGCTGGTGCAGGGAGCCCTGCCCCGCCGTCGTCGTCACCAAGTCAGGCGGCCGGCGGCATCTGTAAACAAAGGCCGCATCTATCCACCCCTTTGGAGTCTTGTTTCAAAAGTCATGCATCTCCATGCATACACTAGAGAAAACTACTTATAATACTTGAAGATTAATACTACATCATGTCAAACAAAATATTGAACATAGGTAAGGAAGGTATCCAATAAATATTTATTTGTCCATAATTTTATGGTATATTTGGGCGTCCTTTACTTATAAAAAAAGAGTAACAAAAGGAATAAAAGATATTCCTACATGTACATTATATAATTATTTCTCTATCTTATTATTGTTGGTCTATGCCACCATAATCGACATGCATGATCAAAATGTGCTTTATAAAGAAATGGAGGGAGTTGCTTGCAAGGAACTAAAAAAAAGATCCACAAATGAAATCACAAGGGCTTGCCTATTAGTTGTGCATGGACCGTTGTAGGACAATTTTGGCACTTTTTATCAAAACTAATTACATGTAGAGTCAACTTAGCTTCCAACAACTGATGACAAAACTCAGAACATCACAACGCACCTCAGTTATATTTCTTTTCTTGTGATATGTTGGACTTTTGTGGAGGCAAGTTATTTCTGACTACATAGATTGAAGTATCTCTATGACGTATGATTGTACTGTTGAAATTTGTGGGCTTTTGCCCAGCTTTAGCCCATGGCCCAATTAAATTCCGAAAATCTCATGACCCATTTATATGGTTGGTTTGGGGATTAAAGTTTAGTCCCACATTGCTAGTTGAGAGAGAGTTGCACCACTTTATAAGGTGGAGTGTTGTGCTACTTGGTGTGCTTGTGAGAACAGAAGGCTCTCTCCCGCGCACTCCTCCTCCGCCGCCGCTCGCTCGCTCGTCTCGTCACGCCGCGTCGCGGGAATCTCGCCGGCCGTTTCCGATTCTTTTGGATCGTGGAGACGTTACCGACTCGATCGTGGGCAGCCCACGTCTACCGACCCGCGCTATATAAGCAGAGGAAAACCCTAGCCGCCAGAACACACGCAACACATGGTCGCTCGCCGTCCTAGTTCCAGAACCTTGCGCCGCCGTCTTCTGCATCCCGTCTTCCGGCGTGCACCGGTTGAAGGGACAGTAGGCCTCCGGAACCCCGCCTCTTGTGATCCTGTACGGGAGAGGGGCGATCAGGTTTTTGGGGAGCGCACTCGCGCGACTACTGGCTTCGAGTTCTTCTCCAACGACGACTTCTTCCCCGACATCGGCAGCCTCTTCATTGACGACATGGGTGACAACGTGAACGCCAACGCTTCCGCTTCTGCTTCCGCTGGCGCTGCTGCCACACTGTATGATCTCCTGATCTTCTGTTCGAGTTACTACTACAATTTCTGCTAGTAGTATATGTTGTAGATTTGTTCAGTTTATCTGTTGTATTGGTAGATCGCATGATTAGTTTAATTCTTATTATTCTAATCATGTTTTGTTTACTGTTTTCATGAATTAAATCATATGCTAAATTGCTTATATATTCAACATGTACAGTTGCAATTAAAAACATTATACATACCATGCTCAACTATCTAAAAGTAATTGTCCAAGGATATATTCAGTCTTTGGCTTTGTGGACGTTTATACGAATACAACTGTCACCAAATGACACATTTGCATAGCAGGTGTGTGATAGCTCTAATTCTTATCATATTTTCTGAGATGTTTTTCATGGTTTTGCTCCATATTTATTTGGTATTTGCTCTCACATTAACCCAAACACCTCAAGGTTTGGAAATATTTTATTTTTAATATGACTTTCAGGAATTATACACTTTAGGAAGTAAACAAAGTCATAATCAGGAGATTGGGAGCAAATAAAGCATTTTCCTAATTGAAACCAAATCCATCCAAGCGTTGGGTCGATTTAACGACCAGTTGTACGGTCGAGGGTGACCGTACCGACCACCGTACAAGTGTCGCCTTTGTCTCGTTAAAAGCCACAATTTTGTGAAGGAGAGGCATGCATAAAACATTCAGAGCATCGTCGAAACAGTTCATAACCAAGAAGAAAGGATCCGAAGGACAGACCTATCTGCAGCCAGATCTTCAAGATCCATCACTCCACCATCATCATCCCCACTAGAGAGGGATTCATCCTTGTAAGGCTAGGGTTGTATAAACTCTACTTTAGATTGAACTTGTGATATTGTTTTGGTTGATCTCCAACTATTGTGGAACCCTACGGTAATATCGAGATGAACCTTATTCATATTATCACTGAGTTTATGACCATTCTCTCATGTGTGAGTAAATCCCCATAGGCGTGGGAGATGTAGGGGATTGGTGAGATGTGTTTTTGCCTATCCATTTTGTTATATCTGTGAGAATCTCCTAATTATTGTTTATAGGATTGTCTATCTATGGTTCACTTAATGCTTGTTGTCTAAGGCCCAGGCAACATGATCTAATGACCTACATAAATATGCACTTGTTGTTTAGCGAATATGCGACCTCCAAGGTGACATGTGGGGAAATCATGAGGAGCGAAGATGACTCGAGGATAACGGGAAGCCATTAAACGTAAAGCTTTCTCCGGTCTAATGACCTTAACTGCTGATGTTGACCATGATTTGGGGTAACAGTAGGCATGACAATAGAATCAAACAAGCCCGATAGGAGGAATTTGATTATTCAAGGGTGACTCGCCTACCGACTATTCAATAAGAAGATTATATCTCACATTTCCATCACCATTTAGGCACATTCACTACCACCATGAACCGTATTCTCCATGCGCCTTCTCTCATCATAAGCAGTACAACTCTTTTATTTTCAGTATTTACTCTCGTGTTATTTTTTCAGTTTGCAACTCTACTCCATTTTAATATTCAACCACACCATTTTCATTGTTTATTACCACAAACCCTTGCAGTCAACTCACCCAATTTTGATATCTTGTGTGTGACAGAGACAACCATAAGAAACACGCCAACAGCTCTCATGGGACGATATAAATCGGGAGTTTATTTCCACGAAATTATGCGATAACGAACCTATGCACTTGCAGGTATCAGTGTGTAATACCCAATTATATAGTTCCAAGGAATAAGTAGTCCAAGTACAATAGGTTGGGGCTTATGTGGAGTATTTGTTGGCCAATTATTTTTCCAGTGAATTTTGTATTCGTTATGATACCCGTTCTTGTTAAAAAGTATATTTATCAATCGCAAATAAATAAAAAGTCGGCCATATGGTAGGCTATCACTTAATTGTGGTGAATTTGTATATCTTATAAAGCAAAACCCCACTAACATGCACTAATGATTCTTCTATCTCATCATGCAACTTATCCACATCATCGATTATCTTAGCCAATCCAATTGTTCACATTAATAATTTATAATACACACTCATCTCATGTTTATTAAATTTAGTATCTCGACTATGTCAATTGGATTTTGCATATTCCTTTAGACAACATAATGTATCATACCTCTTATACCTTTTGTTTACACAATATAGTTCCTAAAAGGATCCCCGTTACAACACGCTGGGTGTCCTTCTAGTTGCCATCATTTTACCTTACCTACCCTTTCAATTGATAATTTTCAATAAATCCAATTAGTTGGGTTAATCACATAAATTATGCATTTAACTGGCTTCAATGTCAATTGAGTGTCATCCATCTTATGCAAGGGGGACTAGGACTATTTTACGGTTGTCCCCTCCTGTCATAAAGAAATTTTGCTCTGCTTGTGTGCTCCAGTCCCATCATATCATCTTGTCTCTTGCTATAAGCAGTGATGATATTACAGACAAAAAAAATCCCCCAACTAGAACTTATAATACTTTGCACTATATTCTCAAAATTTATCAATGTTTTCACTGAATTCAGAGTGTTATCGGCTGAATTAGTGAGCTCCCAAACTTAAATCAAACTTCAAAGAGATTTCGACTCAAAAGAGAACCTTTTGATGATATAACCTCTTACACCACCACACATACCATCTGAGCTTTAGGAGAGTAGCTTGTTCAAATTATAACTCCGTGAAAAAAATATGTGACAAAATTTATAAAAACTACATGCAAATTTTGTATTCGATGTAATCTATATTTTTATTGCTGTTTTTAAAACAAAAATATACACATTACTGTTGCCACATGGAGATAGCGGATTATCACTTGATTTCACAGTCATGTTTATCTTACATGTTTCTTCAGCAATATTTTGCAACAATTTATTTTATGAGTAGTGATTATACTAGCGTCTATGTCACTTTAGTCAGTGGTATACAACAAACTAGAGGTCAGCTGTCGACTGTTGTAGTCTCACTGCTTACATGACACTATAACCTCAAAACTGATGCACCACATCAAATCAAGTATTATTAGGCCTATCAAACGGTTCCCTAACCTCGGTTCAAGACTTCGGCGACTTCTTGGATCTGAAACTAGAGCCTCTTGAAATATGAGCTCTAGCCCTCTCCCCTTATTTTATTGAATGAAGAGTGAATGAGCTCCTACCCTCCCCCTTGGGTGTTCATATAGGGAAGGGCTTACTGTGAACTGACCAAGGCTACCCTTCATGGATGGTGGTAGGTGGGGAGGGGTACAATGGTAAGGGTTGGTCCACTAGCTCATGTATGGAATGGATAAGGTTGTACTTGGGCCATGACCCAAGGTGCACTAGTCTACCTAGGCCTCCACCTATTGGGCTTCTTGATTCACGAGTCCATTGTTGGCCTTGCCTTTTATTTCTCTATACTTGATTGTTGACTTCCATAGACCGTGGACTTTGGTTGACTAGTCTTGGCTTGACTTCTTTTGACCTTTGTCCATGTAAGCGTCTAGTAGACATGAGGAGGGGTCTCACTAGGGTAGAAATGTCCATTCTTACAACATTATATATGTTGTCAGATCTAAGTTAAAATTAAGTTACGCAGCTCAAACAAATTCAGAATTTACAAAGAACGTGCACCAGAACTGCGCATGACCTGGTACACCACAACTGCACAAGACCAGGTGCACCATATACTTTGGTCATGTCTGTTGTGGTGCAGAAAGTTGAAGTCTGCCAATCGGCTTTTTAGCACAGGAGCTTTGCAGGGTGTAGGCTTGGCCGTTTGGACTGTGTGCCTTCAAAATGGCTCGTTGGAGGAGCCGATTTGAAGGAAGCAGTAACGGAAGGAGGAGAGAAGAAAGAGAAGGCGAGGAAACAGAGAGACATAAAAATCCAAGGAAGAGCATGGGATGAAAGCGTATTCGACATGAGCACCGGCGGCTAGCTTGGTCGTTGTCTAGCTCCACCCAATATTGTGAGTTAATCTTTAGATTTGCCGGTCCAATGAAAATCTGAGCCCGGGGAGAATAACAATAAATATAATTTGTACTAAACTTTTATACTTATCCAGATTTTACTTTAGCATGTATAGTGTTATAAGTATAATTTTCCTTTCGATTCGCATAGTTTAATCGCATTACTAGAATATTACTAAATATTAGGTGGTGTTTTTTGTAATGAATATTTGTAACAAAAATTTGTTATAGAACTTGTTTTTCATATAATGCATAATATATATGATTTCTAGTTATTTATGGTAAAGATATGTAAATAGTACGATCTTAGAAATATTTCAATAGCGATTTCTAGCATATGATTATGTATGCATATTTATAGAAACTTGTAGATTATAAACTTAACCAATGACACTCATTTTTCATGGTCCAATTTTTATAGCAAGTCAAAGTTAAAAAGTATGCACGCTCTAGACTTGGTATTGAAAGAACATTGGTTAGCGTAATCATCAATAAAAATAAAGTAGCTTGTATTCCAATATATTTGATGATATGTTCTTATGCAAACTACTTGTTATCGTCTGGTGTACACAAGTCCTCCTGCATCTTATAAATAAAAATGTGTTTGAAATTAAACATGAAAATCTAGCGATGTAGATTCCTGAAAACCTTGCAAGAGTTCTATCAGAAAGTGCATAGCATGCTAACTAAAATTGTTGTCGCTGGTCACAGTGGTATATTCTTACATCCTAAGAGACCCATGGTGTGTACTTGCTTCTTGTTATGTTAATATACTCACTTCCGTCAAAAATATAACACAAGCATGATTTTTCACCATCAATATTCATGTCTTTGACACTACTAATATCGAAATGCATGTATTGAGCTTGTATAAATGACATCTTGCATTTTGTCTTGTGGGATACTTTTATATGTATTTATACTATTTTTTTAAATACCATAAGTGAAATCAAATTAAAATTATGCAGTATTGACCAAAAAAACATTCATGCTTTACTTTTTTTATAAAGATTATTAAATAATTTTATGGGTGTAATGAATAATAGGATATTTATTATATATAGTTTTCCATTTTCACGCTCCACAGTCCAGACCAAGGCCATCCATGCGGGCGTACGAGGTGGGCGACCGTACAGGGCCCCCAAAAGTTAGGGGCCCCCAAATCATATGTAAGAGCATCTCCAACCGAGGCCCCAAAGGCTGCCAAACGCCCGGGCGGTCCGCCCGGACAGCATTTGGGCCGAAAACCGCCACCCAACGGAGGCCCCCATAGCCATCCCAAACGACCGGGCGGTCCGGCACACCCCAAACCCAGCCCATATGTAGGGCGGGTTTGGTGCGGTCCGGACGCGTCGCTATGTCAGACAAGGCCCGCTGCGACCCCACCTGTATCAACCAATCCCCACCCCAGATGAAATCCTGGCTCTCACTTTTCTCTGATCCCCTTTCCACTCCAATCCAGTGCCACTCTTCTCTGCCCGTAGAGCTGCACGGATGGCCAACTCTGGCAGCGGATCTGCGGAGATGTACTGGGATGCGTTCGCGGAGGAGGAGGTGGGCCGCTGCCCCGGGGCGGAGATGGAAGCCGCGCCGCCGACAGCTAAATCGGTGGAGGCGGCGCTTTGCTCTGGATGTGCTGCCGTTTCCGGCTCATCAGTGGCGGCTCTTCCGCGGGTATGTTCGTTCCTACCTTCCACCATTGTAGGATTTAGGAATAATTAGGATGCGGATGCAGGATTTTGTTAATTTACGAAATTGTTGTCACCCGTAGGTTCCTAGAGTGAATAGGTACTCGATTAGCAATGATAAGAAGTTGTGCAACGCGTGGTTGTCCACCCCGCCCGATGCTCAAAACGGATGCTACAACCAAGGTTCATTTTGGGTCCGGATCTCCGAACTGTTCAATGCGAACTCAGAAGTTTTCCGCAATGAGGGGTCTCTCCGCCATAGATGGCAATGCATCATCGTCGAGATTAACAAGTTTGCCGGATGCTATGCGCAAATGGGTTCCGTAAGTTCCATGTGGTTACTCAACAATGCACTATCCTACTCAACAATGTCGTATCCTACGTGCTTCATTTCGTTGATTAGCTATTGATTCAATTTGCATAGATGGAGGATGCCATCCCACTGTACAATGTGCTTATGGGGAGGCCGGCGAACACGGAGTGGAATCTCCTCCATTGCTGGGACATACTCAAGGAAAGTCCGTTCGTAGACTACACGCCGGACGCGAAGAAGAGGGACAGGGTGAGGCAAGCGGAGACCCAGGCTCGGACGGAACGCCGTGCTCGCCAAAGGGAACGCGAGGCAAGGGAGGCACGACAGCAAATGGAGCACGAACAGGAGCGTGCAGCTGGGGTTCGCAAGGCACGCCGAGCTCGAGCAAGGGCCAGTGCAGAGCAAGAAGCGGCAGCGGCGGTACGGGCGCACATGGGCCCAATTTCGCACAATCTCTGATCACCTCCGGTCTCTCCGACGAATGTGCATCCGTGTGTGATGATGCCTTGAACTCTGTCCGTTTAATTTATGTGTTGAACTATGTCCGTGGATGTTCGAACTATGCTTTATTCGTATGATCTTTGAACTATCTATCCCTGTAATCTACGATGCATGGCTTGCATTTTTTTGGGTGTGAAGATTTGAACATTGTGGTTGTAGGAGACCATTTTTGGGGATTGTTCGGTCACTGTCCGCGGACACGTCCGGACGTGTCCGCGGACAGTTTGGGGGCCAATTTTGGGGCTCCAACTGGAGATGCTCTAAGTACCTGCATCGCCATGAATTTGAGCACTGTATGTACCTGACTCGTAAAGAAAAGAGGATGGAGGTAGAAGATAGATTGAGTTGTGGGCCCATCAATGAAGGGGTACGTACGGATTCAACACGACCCCAACGATTGCGTGCCCGTTGTGCGCGAGACTGGTACGGTCCTACCCCTTCTAAAGCCCAGTATCCCAACGAATAATCCAGCCCAACAAAAATGCACCTACTTATCTAGACTAATATAAAAAGAACCAGAGGGCGGAGATTCAGAGCATCGCATCTGTTCACACAGCCTATCCAACGGTGTAAGGGACTCCAATGTTGAGCGCACTAAACACGTGTTTAGCGCTAAACATCATCTCCACTAATTGATCAACCGCCACGGATCATAGAAAAAAAGGTCGACGAAGCCCTTCACCCTGGCGGCCGAACCGCCTCGCTCGCCCGGCGCAACTTCTCATGCCGCTCCGCGTCTCTCCCCGCCTCCGATCGCCGGCCGCCGCTCCGCGTGTCTCCACTGCCCCCTATCGCTGGCCGCTGCTGCTCCGTAGCGCCGCTCCGCGTCTCTCCCCCGTCCCCTGACTGGAGCGCTGGATAAGACGAGCCGACTTCAGCTGCCTCCGGCTGGAAACAACGAACTGATCCACAAAGGTACCAATATTTGATTATGTATATCACCAGTGCAATAGATTATTGATTTCTCCATTCTTCTATACATGTCGCTACTTGACCAATCAAGTTACGATGGATAATACTATATCATAGATTGATTTGACACCAATACATTTAATCGGTGTATCATGGTTTAATGGAATGCCCCATGGCTAAATTTTTGGAAGATAGAAGATATGATGAGCTTGACGGGCATAATGCTCTCTCTGTTGTACCTGGTGTATCTGACCTTTGCCCTTGGGTAAATAGATATCTCGGACTGATTTACTTCAGTTTGGTCTTTTCTGCATTCTTTCAAAATTTACCAATGGTATCAACATACTGATGTTCACGATGTTGTTTCTGCTAACGACAGAATGCTGTTTATGTTTACCAACTGATTCCCATGTTGCATTGTCGAGGGGTGTTTCAAGGCAGACCACTCGGGTTTTGGCCAAGCCAAATAAAGAAATAGATCCCACCGGAAAAAGCACAAAGAACATTCCGTATAGGGATGTCTTGGAGGGGTAAAACATGTTTGTTCTCCATAAATAAATTTGGATTCCTACTACGGTTTCTGCATGTACAATAGTTGATATCTAGCATCATGTGTTCCTAATTGCAGCTTTTGGTCAGGCCCCACTTGTAGGTTATAGAGACACTACGACCTCATCTTATTACATTGACAATTGCATCTGGTTGTGATGTAGGCCCCCTTCACGTTGCTTCTGCTAAATGTATTCTTATACATATAACTAAATCTAATCAATTGGTAATAACAATCTAAACACCCTTTTTTTATTGTTAACTTCTGTGACCACAACTGAACATAAGATTCTGCTGTAGCTGATCACTTTTAATTATTACGTTTTAATATTTGATAGCACATAAAATATTTGATTCTGCTGGTTGGCTTCTTTCTCTAGGACAAGTGTCACAACTCTTGTTTGCTTCGGATTATGAAAAAGGCTCTTAGATCACTAACTATATGAAAGCTGAGCGATTTCTCGCTCTCTCAGCGATCGTGCTACTGTTCATCACCGTTCCTAGGAACAGTGTTGAACAGTGACGCGATCCGCGCCGTCGCTCGGTGATCGGACGGTCCACGCGCATCTCCGTGACGGTTTTGCAAAAAAAAACCTCACAAACCTAAAAATAAACCCGCAGCCCACAGTTTCACGAGGAGAAGGACCTACATTAAATTACAACAAACCCGAAGGTCTTTTCTGCAAAAACGTCCAGAGCCCCCCTCCCTCTCTCTTCTCCGCGCGACGCCGGAATCGCCGCGCCGCCGCACCACGCCTCCTCGCTCAGATCTACGCATACGCCTGGGTGCGCCGTCGCCCCCTCTTCCTCCTCGCGGACTCTCGCTTGCCGGAGTGCCGCGGTCGCGCCGGAATCGACGCCGCCGCGCCCGCAGGTTGCCGCCGCGTTTGCACCTCGCCGGCGAAGCTCCGGCGGCCAGACTGTAGCGGCGCCGCCACCTTCCGACACCCCGCGTCGAGGCGCGTCCAGCGCGACCAGCGCGTGCGCGGCGGCTCCGGCCACCGATGACGTCACATTGACGTCATGGTGGGCCTGGGCTGCAGACAGGCTCTTGCTGGGCCGGGCTTCTCTATTTTTTTTTCTTTCCGTTCTGCTTTTCTATTTTGCAAAACTTTTTGAACTTTTGAAGGACATTTCCAAATCAACTGACACTAAATTCTACAAATTTGTCGAAATCAAAATAGCCACTGCATTAAAAAAAAAGTTTGATTACCTACATTTCCAAATCAAATGAGACCAAATTCCACAAATTTGCAAAAAAACAAAATAGTCACTGCATTTAAAAACAAAGTTTGATTAGATGAATATTTCGAGAAAATGCAAATTCATTTTCTCTAATTATGGCTTGCTTCTAAATTGAATTTAATAAATATAAACAACTTCAAAAAAAAAGTTTGATTACATACATTTCCAAATCAAATGTGACCAAATTCCACAAAATTGTAAAAAAGCAAAATACCCACTGCATGCAAACAAAATGTTTGATTAGATGAATATTTCAACAAAATACAAATTCATTTGCTCTAATTGTACCTTGCTTCTAAATTGAATTTAATAAATATAAATAACTTCCCAATTTTCCAATTTTAGCATTCGAACAACTTAACAATGTAAACTTTCCTTGAAATTGCACATATTAGAAACCAAAAACCTTTTAAATATGCACATTTCCAGACTTTAATTATTTACACCACAGTACTCACAAACATGACAAAAAAATGCCTACAAGAAAGAAAAAAACTACTTATGGCATATGATCTCCATTCAAATTTTAAAATAAAAAAAATACCTTCCACATATTAGCATGAAGGGCTGGACAATTTCCAGAAAATTAAAAACGTTCAAAAATCAAAATCTCTAAATATATCCACCAACAAAAATATGGGTAATACAACAAAATAATCAGAAAATTACGTGCTAATTACTTAGGCCATACAACAAAACTTTCTGAAAATTCAAAACTTTTAAATATTTTGAGATATTTGAAATACATTTTCCCTAACCACAATTAAAAATTCATGCCAACATACGAACATATTTAAATACTCACAAATACAACAAAAAAAAAACAGCATACCTACAAGGAAAAAAAAACTACTTATGGCATATGATCTCCATTCAAATTCCAATATTTCAAAAAAAATGCCTTCCACGTATTAGCGTTAAGGGCTAGATAATTTCCAAAAAAATTAAAAATCGTTCAAAAATCAAAATCTCTGAGTATATCCACCGACAAAAATATGGGTAATACAACAAAATAATCAGAAAATTACATGCTAATTACTTATGCCATAGAACTAAACTTTCTGAAAATTCAAAACTTTTAAATATTTGGAGATATTTGAAATACATTTCCCCTAATTACAATTAAAAATTCATGCCAACATTCGAACATATTTAAATACTTTAATTCGATAAATATTTGGACATTCACTAAACTATATAAAAAATGCTCAGAAAAAATCAACGCTAACTACATATAGCAAAACACAAAATATAGTTGCACAATTCAAAATGGTCAAAATTTGAATGCAACATAGACAGACTTTCCCCATTTGTTAGCACGAATCCAGAAAATATGCAGTACCGCTAACTACATACTTAACTTAAATGTTATTTGGGAAAAAGAAGCATATTTCAACATTTCAAATTGCTAAAATATTTGAGTTACCCTAAAATATATCAACATGCTCGGAAAAAAAATTGATACTTACTAATGCCAAAATACAAACAAACTTAAACAATTCAAACTGCCTAATATTTGTATACATTGTAGGTGCATTTCATCTAATTATGAATTAAAATTTAATAAATGCTCATGATACGTCTCCAACGTATCCATAATTTCTGCTGTTCCATGCTTATATTATACCATTTGCTACATGTTTTATATACACTTCATATCACTTTTATGCATTTTCTGGGACTAACCTATTGACAAGATGCCACAGTGCCAGTTCCCTGTTTTCTGCTGTTTTTGGTTTCAGAAAGTTACTTCTGGAAATATTCTCGGAATTGCACGAAACAAATGGCCAAGTCCCTATTTTTCCAGCACGTACACGGAGTCCGAAGGAGAGACGAAGAGGAGCCACGAGGTGGCCAAACCACCAGGTGGCGCGGCAGTGGGCCCAGCCGCGCCTGCCTGTGGTTTGGGCCCCTCGGGGGTCCGCCGACATCGCCCCTTCGCCTATTTATTCCCCGAGACGCGAAAACCCTAAAACACCGAGCCTTTCATCCAGAACATATTCGCTGCCGCCGTCGTCGTCAACCCTAACTCGGGGGGTTCCTGAAGCTCTTCCCGGCACCCTGCCGGAGAGGGGAATCATCACCGGAGGGCTCTACATCGCCATGCCCGCCTCCGGAGTGATGCGTGAGTAGTTCATCCTTGGACTATGGGTCCATAGCAGTAGCTAGATGGTTGTCTTCTCCACTTGTGCCATCATGTTTAGATCTTGTGAGCTGCCTATCAAAGATCATCTTATTGTAATGCTACATGTTGTGTTTGCTGGGATCTGACTTATATTGATACCTATGTGGAGCTGAATATTATATTATCATGTCTATGTCATTTGTGATCTTGCATGCTCTCCGTTACTTGTTGAAGCCTTGGCCACGTGAATACTTGTAACTCCAAGAGGGGGTATTTATGCATGATAGTTGGGTTCAACCTCTATTTAACCTGGGATAGTGACAGCAAGTTCTAAGGTTGTAGATGTGTTGTTGCCACTAGGGGTAAAACAGCAATGCTTTATTCAAGGATGAATGTATTGTTTACATTACGCACATTACTTAATGCAATTGTCTGTTGCTTGCAACTTAATACTGGAAGGGGTACGGATGTTAACCGGAAAGTGGACTATTTAGGCATAGATGCATGCTGGATAGCGGTCTATGTACTTTGTCGTAATGCCCAAATGAATCTCATAGTAGACACCACAGCTCACACATGCATGTTATATGCACTTATCAATTGTTAATTGCCCAGCTGTAATTTGTTTACCCAGCATGTTAGTTATCTTATTGGAGAGACACCATTAGTGAACTGTGGACCCCGGTCCATTCTTTTACATCTGAAATACAATCTACTGCAATCATTGTTCTCTACTGTTTTATGCAAGCAAACATCATTTTCCATTCGATACGTTTAACCCTTTGTTTTCAGCAAGCCGGTGAGATTGACAAACTCACTGTTAAGTTGGGGCAAAGTAGTTTGATTGTGTTGTGCAGGTTCCACGTTGGCACCGGAATCCCTGGTGTTGCGCCGCACTACACTCCTCCACCAACACCTTCGAAGCAAACCTCGTTTTCCTACTGGTCCGATTAAACCTTGGTTTCATACTGAGGGAAAACTTACTGCTGCACTCATCATACCTTCCTCTTGGGGTTCCCAACTGACGTGTGACGTACAAGCATTGTTTCTGGCACTATTAATCTAGAGCCACCAGCTCACAAAATACATTTCCTCTGATTATACTACGCAGTCGGGAAAAAAAAAACCCAACCATTATTTGCACTACTTATGGCATAATGAAAACATATTTCAAGATTTCAGTTCGCCAAATATTTGGAGGAAATCCAAATTAATTCCCTCAAATTATGGATTGAATTTAATAAATGTCCACCTAATGTAATCCATTTGAATATGGAGTTCAACTAAATTTTCAAGGCAAAATACAAACTTATTATATCTTCCCAAGTTGTTTAATATTCAGAGATAATTTAGCTGAAAACTCTCTAATTATGAACATAAAATTTAAAAATGCTTCATTCACTAAATGGTTGCAAAAAATAAAAATCCATTTCCTCTAAATATGGATTGAATTTAACGAATTCCCTTACAATGCACTTCCTCAGACTATGGAGTTAAATTAAATATTTTGATATTTATGACAAATTACAAAGATACCTGACCATTCCAATATATGGAATTAAATTAATTCAACAAATGCTGTTTGTTTACAATAATGCACATTTTAATACAAACATGCAGAGAAAATAAGAAGTTTTTTTCCCGCGTAAGTGATTTTGTTACTTAATCTTCTCAATTCTAAACCATTCCTTTAATACGCTTTGGACATCTGCAATACTTTAATAAAGCATTGTTCACGAAATATTACAACAAGATATCGTCAATAAAAATTTAAAAACTAACAAAAGCGCGTCGTGACGACGCGCGAAATTTCCACTAGTAACAAGATCAAAGTTAAGATGAAAGTAATATCTCTTTTCATCCTCCCCTTCTGTGGCGAGAATATAGGGGACATGAAACAGCCTGCTATGAAAGATCGAGAACTAAAACTCATTTCCATTTTTATGAAGGATAAAAAAATTATGTCTCTTATCTTCTAAAAGATTTCTGACAATTTAAAGTTATTGAACTTCCGATTCATCTTACCTCATATTTTGCACGTTAGTTTCCAATTACATCCAACCTTATACTTCACTGATTAGCTGTACATCATTATTTGTAAAATTAACATTTACTGTTTATTTTCTACAGGTCAAATTTACGATTGATGCTGATTTTCCATAAAGGAGCATTATTCCCGTGGGAAATTCAGGCCAGAACTTAGCTTTACGTTAGGAGAGAAGTGAAGCAATTATGTCGAATCTTTTTTGTATATAGGTAGTACTGTACAAAGTGGTTCGAACTTCGGGCAGTAGGTCAGATGAACAATGATTTTTTGCTTATTTATGTCTTCTGTGTCGAATGCATATGCTTTACGCATTCGAATCCAAGTTTGACGTCTTGGACCGTCCCCTTTCCCCGTCTACAGTGAGGACAGGCGATTTGTGAAGCCCCCGCTCGAACCACCTCGCCGCCGTCGATCCAGCGGATTCCTCGCCCTTCGTCGGCCGCTCCGGCGGCGGGAGGACGGGGAATCCCCGGGTCACGGTGTGTACATAGCGTAGGTTCCAGTAGGATGCCAGCCGGAGGCGCTGTGAAGGTGTCGGTGTCGCCGGAGTGGCTTTTGCAGGCGGTGGTTTCCTCCTTCGTTGATGGTGCTCGGTGGAGCTCCGTCGCGGATCTGCCGCCATCTTCGGAGCTGTGGAGTGCGGCTTTCCCTCGCCGGAGTCCGTGAGGCGGCGGCTCCGGGTGTTTGAAGTTCTTGTAGGTGCTGGTGATGCTGAGCAAGACGACGGCGACGGCGGAGCGGGGTGGAGGTTCTCCGGAACTGAGGATCGTCAACTTCCCGTCCGCAGAGGGGCTCTCCTGGTCCAAGGCTTGTGCGGAGATGCAGCGGTGGCGCGCTGGCGGAGCGTCCTGTTCTTCGTCAACGCTGTTGGGGTTCAGAAGGACCTGATTGTAATTTTATCTTTGTTCTGGACCTTTCTGTAAGGATCTTGCTCAATATCAACAGTTCTTTAGTTTGCAAAAAAAAGAATCCAAGTTTGATACTTCGCATGGAAACTGCACTGTGGCCAAACCCCTGTACGTCTACAATAGATATTGTGCACTGTGGCTAATATGCCATAATAATTTGTACTGCTTATTTTATGCTAAGAAAGAAGCAAGTTCATGTCCTGGAAAATGTTGTGTACACATTTATATCCTTTATTATTTTGGCAAGTTTGGGTTATTTCCAGTATACTGTGTTTTCCAAGTTCTGATTTATACATTATGAAATTGTGATTATTATTTCTACAATTGATTAGGGGAATTCCTTCCCTTTTTCCAGCATATTATTATCTCCACAATTGAATAGCCAATCTGGTACGTGCAGTATAAAATCTCATTTATGTTGTGGTTGGAATCGGCCAATTCGAGTGCTTTTTGTGTGTCGTTCAAACATCATTTATATTGTGTGATACATTTTCCCATTGAAGCAAATTTATGTGACTTTTCTAATTATTACAATCACTTGATTGATTTTTACTGGAGTGAACATTACTGATCTTGACGAGTTTAGAAAAAATTGTATGTGTAAATTATAAATTGCCTATGTTTCAGGTATGTTTTTGCGATGTTTGCATTAATCGCCGGAGTACAAATTCAGGATTAGCGAGGTGGAAAAGGATGACAAATGAATTCATAATATTACACGTGCATTGCACGTGCATGATTACTAGTTCTAAAAAAGAAGCACCTACGCCATAAGTAAATGCAAATCGATCACTCCATCTTCCTTTTCTTAAGGAAAAATTGCTCCATCTTGTATCATTCCTTTGTATTGTACATATTGTGTGTTTGTACTCGTGTCTATTTTCATTGATGTATTTATACATGGTTTTCGTATTAAAAATGGTCGCTCCATATTCTACCTCCGCCATTGTTGGTGCTCGGCTCTTCTGCTTAAGTCGCCTATCTCGAATTCATGGCACCGTCCTTTTTTTTTTTTGAAAAAGAGGGCTACCCCGCCGAGTTCCATTATTAGAAATCGACAACAAACACCCGGTACGTGGGCAGAGTATCAACTCTGTCCCAAAGGTTCCAACAGAAAAAAAGAAACAAACAAGCATTACATTCACCTACGATGAGGGTATGTAACTGGGAAACAGATCACCAAAACTAAAGAAAGCTACATGAAAACTACATCCAGAGAGTAGTTCCGAACAAATGATTGGTGTATATAGTTAATATTATGGCACCGTCCTTGTGAAGGGCCAAATGATTGGTGCAGGTCAAGGTCAACTAATTAGTGTGACTCCACTTCTTCCGAGCCACGAACCAAAATCAGAAGTCTAAGATCGGACTTGGTGTCAAAATCGAATGAAAATACGGGAGCGAAAGCCAGAGGTTTTTTTTTTTGTTGAGAATCATCCTACTCCTTTATTATAAAGTTAAGAAACGAGGGATACAAACGCCATCAGGCGGATCAATCAACCAGACGTAGCGTCCGACCAGCGTGGTTAGCACCGAACGTGCAAGCCTATGAGGTTCTCCATTGGACTCCCTTCTCTCATGCACAAAGGTAGCTTCGGATAAACCCCTCGCCGTACTTTGAATCTCCTTGAGGATATGACAATAGCTTCCCAGGTTTTCCTCCCCTAAAGCTTTGATCACAGACATACATTCGCTGGCAATCCTGACCCGTGCGAGCATTAGGTCCATCGCAAGGTTCAATCCTTCTCTCACTGCCATCGCCTCTAGGGTTTCCGGGTCAGAGATGCCCTCGAAAACGACTGCCGACGCTCCAAGATAAGCGCCATCTGCTGCCCTTGCTACCGCCGCAACAGACCCACCATCTATATGCTTAGCAACTGCAGCTTGCAGCATCGACATTTAGCTTTGCCACCCCAGGCAAAGACGGGATCCAGGCCGAGCTCCGATGAGTAGTTGCCGGAGTTCGCTTCTCCTCCCTCTGGACCCCCACCTGTTCCAGTTCAGACATAAACGTCTCCACGAAGTGATGAGTGCTCAGAGGACTTTGAAAAACCTCCTCGTGGATCGCCTTGCGCCTAGCATGCCATATAGCCCACAGAGTGACACTCATGCGAGTCAGCTGGTCGTGGGGCAAGGTTTCAATCATGGTGAATAGCCACCGCCTTGCTTCCGGTTCCTGCACTTGGCACATGTGTTCAACTATCCCCTCTTCCGCAAGTGCCCATACGCACCTTGACATCCGACAGTCCAGAAGAGAGTGCCGCCACGAGTCAGGTGCACCACAGATGCCGCACGCGCTCAACTGCGAGATATGCCGATGTTGCAACACGTCTGACGTGGGAACTGGGAAGAGAATGCTTCGCCAACCGCCATAAAAAGATCTTCAGTTTCGCTAGGACTTTGATATGCCACAATTCAGTCCAGCATTTCTGACGACGTTTGTGATCCGAGCTTGATGCTCGTCCATCCAGCCACGCTTCACGCTTGTCCTTGGTGCAAGCAAGCATCCGATATGCTGAGCGTACCATGAACATCCCTTTCTTGTCATGTGCCCAGGCCCAGAAATCTTCTTGCAGCCGTGTACTGATCGGTATGCCCTTGATCAGCTGACGTCCATAGGCAGAAAGAATAGATTCAACTTATTTATATTCCACGGCTTCGATGACTGATCAATAAAGTCCGCCACACGAAGAGGAGGATTAGCAGATTTGCAAGCCGTTGGCCTCATTGATCCCTCTCGTGGTATCCAATTTTGATTCCACGCATGTGTGTCCTCTCCCGTTCCAATGCGTCGGATAAGTCCCTGAGCTAGGACTTCCCTCCCGTCTAAAATTGCCTGCCAGATCTTTGATGGGTGAGATCCCAATTCAGCTGACAGGAAGTCTGTCTCCGGGAAGTAAACTGCTTTTAGGATGCGAGCACTCAGTGTATGTGGCTGCTGTATCATGCGCCATCCCTGGCGAGCAAGTAAAGCCAAATTGAAAAGCTCAATATTTTTGAAACCAAGACCACCTAGGAATTTTGGCTTGGTCATCTCTTCCCACGAGACCCAACATGCTCGCCTCTTGCCTTCTTTGCTGCCCACCAGAAGTTTCTGATCAAGGAATTTATATGCTCACAAAGGCCTCGTGGTAATCTAAAACAGGACATTGAGAAAATGGGGATTGCCTGGGCTATAGATTTGATCAACACATCTTTTCCCCCCACAGATAAACACTGCTCCATCCAACCTTGGACTCACTTCCAAATTCTGTCTTTTAAGTACTTGAAAGCTCCATTGGTAGATCGCCCAACATCAGAGGGCATACCCAAGTATTTTTCACTAAGCGATTCGCTCTGCACATTCAAAGTTTGCTTCAGGTCTTGTTTAATGACATCTGGGCATCTCTTGCTGAAGAAAATAAAGGACTTGTCTAAATTGACACGTTGTCCAGAAGCACGACAATAGATATCCAAAGTGTCCCTTGCCGCTATCGCACTCTCCCCATTTGCTTTGAAAAACACACGCTATCATCTGCAAAGAGTAGGTGGTTAACTGCAGGAGCAGAATTTGCCACCTTAAGTCCCTGAAGGCTCGATGATTCACTTCCAACTTTTAAGAGGCACGAGAGGCCCTCTGCTGTTAACAAAAACAAATAAGGGGATATCGGATCTCCCTGGCGAATGCCTCGTGAAGGATGAAATTCATCAAGACGCTCACCATTAAATAAAACTGAGAAGGATACCGTAGTTACCATCCTCATCACCATCCGCACCCAATCGCCATGTAAACCTAGTTTCACCATCATCGCCTCGAGATAGTCCCATTCCACACGATCGTAAGCTTTCCGCATATCCAGCTTGAGAGCACATAATCTATGTTTTACCGCCTTGTTCCTCTTCATGAAGTGCAAACATTCATAAGCGGTAATAATATTGTCTGATATCAGACGTCCTGGAACAAAAGCCGACTGCTCATCTGATATGATCTCCGGTAACACCACCTTCAGCCTATTGGCAAGAACCTTCGAAGCAATCTTATAGATTACATTGCAAAGGCTTATAGGCCAAAACTGTCCTAGTTCCTCTAGCTAAGGAACCTTAGGAATAAGCACAATGAACGTTTTGTTGAAAGCTGCTGGATCATCTTCTCCCCGCAGCACTCGTTTCACTACTTTTGTAACCTCCTCTCCACAAATGTCCCAATGGCGCTGGAAAAAATGGGCCGGGAATCCATCCGAATCCGGGGCTTTTGTAGGGAACATCTGGAAGAGGGCCTCCTTAACCTCCTTATCGCTAAACTGCGCAATAAGTCCTTCATTCATCCTGTCCGTAACACGAGCAGGTACACCTTGCAGCACCACGCCATATTTTCTGTCCCCTCCACCTGTATAATTCACGATAAAAGTCGTTAGTGGCTGTGGCTATCTCTTGGGCATCTTCGGTAATAACCCCATCTGGTTTCCGAATCTTTGTGATCATATTTTTCTTCCGCCTTTGGCTTGCCCTCAGATGGAAAAAACTCGTATTTTTATCACCCTCGGCTAGCCACTGTACTCGAGACCGCTGTCTCCACATGATCTCTTCTCTATGATCAAGCTCAACCAGTCTTTGGACTGTCTTCAGTTCAGCATGAGATGGACCGTGTGGCGTGGATCCTCCCTCATCCTCGTCAACTCAGCACGGAGGGCTCGAATCTCCTTTCGAACACCACCAAACGAATTTGTACCCCATTCACTGAGTGCCACCGTAACCGAACCGATCTTCTCTTGTAGTTCAGCAAGGTTAGACGCCGTTCCCTGCTGATTCCAAGATTGCTCAAGCATTGTCTTGAAATTTTCATGACTCTCCCACATCAGTTCATACCGGAAAATCCTCTTCCCTCCTGCCGTGGCGGTGGGTGTGCGGTTCCTCCCACGTAAGAAGTATAGGGCAGTGATCAGAGGATGCAGCCGTCAAATGTCTCACGTTGCCAATGGGAACCGCTCTGACCATTCCAGCGATGCTAAAGCCCTGTCAAGATGCACTCGACAGTAGGAGCATCCTGCTACCCTCTTCTCAAAGGTCCAGCGCGTCCCCTAAAAACCTAGATCCTGGAGGCCACAGACATCAACCATATCCCTGAACCTGCAATTTGCGCATGACTCCTCTCCTGCACCCCTTCATGCTCATGGCGGTGCATTACTTCGTTGAAATCCCCTAGACAAACCCAGGTAGATGAGATGACGAATGAATGAATTTGAGCATATCCCACGTTTTAAAGCGTTCATTCGTCTGTGCCTCTCCATAAACCCCCGTGACTCTCCACGGGTCTCTCCCTCCCTCTCTCACAATTGCATCAATGTGATATTGTGAAAAAGGTAAAATCTCAATCGAAACATTATTATTCCAGAACATTGCAAGGCCTCCACTATGAACCGTACTGCTAACAGCAAAGCATCTGTCAAAACCTAATGTTCGAGCTAGACCTTCCATCCGTTTTTTATGAAGTTGAGTTTCAAGTAAGAACAAAACGGTGGGGGCGTGTTTCTTCGCTAAGTCGCGAATTTCCCTCACCGTCGAGGCACCGCCAGCTTCTCGACAGTTGAGGCTCATGGCTCTCATTGCTCGGGCGACCCCCTGGCACAGGGGCCACCGAATAGATTTGTTCGCTTCAGGTTCCTCCTGGCTGTTTTCTCCTTGCTTTCTTTGCCACTCTTGCCATCCCCAACGGTTGCTGCCTTCTTCAGCTTCTTTTGTTCCTTAGGAGAGATGTACCGTGGTGGAGGTGATGGCACCCGTTCCTGATCAGCATCAACAATGCCCTCATTCATGTCGAGCTTCTTCTTAGCACTCGGGTCCGATGCTTACCCACCCCCACCAGCTTCAGTTGGTTTGAGAGGGATCGACGCTGTATCGAGTAATTCTTCCTGGGGCTCCTCTCCAAGCCCCGCATCTGCTGAGTTCCTCTTGCGAGTAGTACTGGCATCCTTTCTTGGGATCCACTTGCGGAAGCTGCGAGCGCCACGACCATTGCTGGCCATATTACCACGACCACCCGCCTGCTGTTGTCCCTATTGGTTCTCCATGCCATGCCCCATAGAGCGAGCACGTGCACCCGAGTTCCACGCTTCAGTGCGCCTCCTCAGAAACCATCCACAGCCAAACTGCAGCGTCGCCTCGTCATGCTCCCCTGTGTCGCACTCTAAGTAAGTGTGACCCATCAGACCGCAGTGCCCACAAAACTTGGGGATTTTCTCATACTTGACTTGCAGAAACACACGTTACTCCCCTCAGTGCAAGCGGCACAAATCGGGTCAAGGGTTTAGCAGGATTCAACTTAACCCTCACACGGTGGAATACTCCCGTCGTCGTCTGAACTGCCGTGAGGTCGACACCAACTTCTCCACCTGCTCGCAAGCTGGCTCAGAACTTCTCGATTACGGAACAGTGGTGGTACCTTGTGGATCTGGATCCAGGCCGAGACGTGCTCGGGATGATTGTAGGCGTCATAGTGGTGCCATCAAAGGCTCCAACATTAGGGCGCACCTCTAAAGAGCCATGGCCCGTCCTCCGTGATACGTTTCCAGTCACCCAGACAAAAGGCCTGCAGCACAAACAGATTCGGCTCCACCTCGTGAAACACGACATTCTGCGCAGGATTCCATGCTGCCATCATCGTATTCTTCAACGACTGCATGCTAAAGCCCTTCCTGGTCAGGATCTTACCCGCTGCCACCCACTTGGCCGCCGGCCAGCGTCGAACCTCCTCCTTCCCCAGGACCACATCGTTCAATTCCTCCCCTTGTAGATTGAGCTGTTTGAGGAGTTCATCAACATAAAAACCTTCGCGGGTTTCCCTTCTCCCGCCTTGGAGCTCTCTGCCATGGCGATCTCACAAGTCCTGCCGTTTCCCTCGAAAACCTGGCCGCCTTACCCCAAACTCCCAAGGCCGGGAAGCTAGACCGGCTAGCCCCTTGTTCAGCCCGAAGAGGAGAGGCAGGGAGCCGGTGCGAGGAAGATCGGAGGTCGAAGATCTCCCGACGGTGAAGATCGCCGCCGGAATCGCCAGCCCTAGAAACCCTAGGTCTTATCTGTGGTTCGTTGCAAGCTTTTCAAGATGCTTTGTCGCGAAAGCCAGAGGTAGTGTTTTCAAATTTAGGGGCCCATTTTGTATTTCACATTGGGGCCTCAATTACTGGAGATGGCCCTGGTCCAGACTCAAAGGCATACACACTGAGTAAGGCACGCAGATGAAGCCAATATCGTCGCCGTCCATGGAACTAGGGAAGAGGAGGTGGACTCGAAGGCGGGTGACGATCAAGTGGTTGGTCAGGAGCGCATCATGTGCCACACCATGAGTATGGCCAACAAGCTCCAGCCGTCCTGGATGTGTGGTATGACAAGGTGGCCGTCATAGAATATGGCACCGGGATTATCACACACACGAACCAAAACCCTAGCAGCTCTCGCGTCGCTCCTGCGAGCGACCGGGAGCTCCTGGAGGCGCCGCCCCTAGCCCCTCCCCACCCTCTCCCCTCCTCCTCGCCGCCGCTGAGTGCGTCGCCGGGCAAAGCCTGTGCGGCACCGGCGGAGGCGGGGCCCTTCTTCTCCCTCGCACAGTGGCGGCGGCACGGGCCGCAGCGGCTGGTGGGGGTGTGTGAAAGTGCATGGCCCTCATGTGTGGTTTTGGTAATTAATGACAATCTCTATGGACTAATAGTTGCATTGAGCTATCCTTGTAGGCTTGTCCATTGGCAATGCTTGAACACCATGTGTTGTATCAAGATTGAAAGAAGAAGATAAAGTGATGACCAAATCAATATCAAAGTCATCATATATATTAAGAGAAGAAGTTGAAGTGCAAGTTCAAGAGAAGCATCTCGAAGAAATCCTATGCTTGAAGCTTGTCACCATTTTGGAGATATTGGTCAAGTGAAGATGTGCCTTATAGAGGCTCTCCCATATTGGTGTATGGGGGAGCGATATGTGAGTCTTCACCAAGCAAAGCGCAATCAAAAAGGTGGTCCACTTGAAGAGATCAAGATCGTCATCATCTAGCTCAAGTGGAATGCGCAAGGCAAAGGTATGATCTTGATAGGGTTTCTATTTACCGGTCTCTTGTTGTTGGTGGGAGACCGGGTTATAGGATAGACGGTGTACTATCAAGAGGGGCTCTCAAGTGAGTAACTTGATCGCATCTTTGTGGAGAGCTCAAACCTTTGCATACTTGGCATATCATCTTTCTTGGTTCTTATTTGGCTTTTATCCTTGTTGGGTTTTGGTGCTTGTTGTGATCTTCATGACAAGCCCAAGTTCACCGAAAACGGATTTCGTATGGAAAACTTGTTGCGTTTTCGGTTTTGAGGTTTTGCCGGTTCATCTTTTTTAGAGAGGATTTACCTTTCTACATTTGGTCTCCTCCTCACATGATGGACTATGATGTTTCTTGCATGATCTTGTAAAGCTCTTCGTTACGATTCCAACGAGCCCAAGATCATCGAAATCGGAGTCCGATGAAAAAGTTATGCCCGTTTTGGTGCCGGTGGTTCTGCAGTTTTTACTGTGGCGGTAGTACCGCCGCGGTACCGCCAGTGCCACCCGAGAGCCGTTTTCGGGGTACCGGAAGCGGTAGTACCGCTGCCCGGGGCGGTAGTACCGCTACCTGGAGCCCGTTTTTAGCCTGTTTTAGTGTTCTTTCTTCCCGGGGGGGGAGCGGTAGTACCGCCCCGGCGCATTTCTGCACCCAACAGTTGGATCTTGGGTTGACCTATTTAAGGGCCTTCTTCCCAGTGGTTCCCCAACCTTTTGAGCAAGTTTTGACCTCCATTGTTGACCTCCACAAGCTTGCTATCTCTCTATTCCTCCATGATTCTTGTCTCCAATTAGAGGGAAAAGAGAGAGAGGAATCTAGATCTACTATTCTACCAATCAATCTCTCCTCTAAGTGAGGGGAAGCTTTTGCATCTAGATCTTGGAGGGATTTGGTGTTCTTCCTCTCTTCTCCCCCATAAGCATTAGTTGCTTTTGGGGATTTGAGAGTGAAGGATTTGAGCACTTGTGCTCTTGCCATTGCTTTTGTGCATCAGTTTGCTCTCTCCACGAAGATTCGTGGAAGTGAAAGTGTGTGAGCTTATTACTCTTGGGTCATTGGACCCTAGACGCCTTTTGTGGCGGTTGAGCCCTTTTGTGGCCACTTGGGAGCTCCCAATCCTTTTGTGGGTTGTGCCTCAAGATTGTTGTAAGGGACTCGATTTCCGCCCAAAAGGAAATCAATAGTGGAAGGTGAACCGAGCTTTTGGGCAAGGTTCATCGGAGAATAGGTGAGGCCATTTGTGGCGTCTTGAGTTTGAAACTCACACCCCTCCAACGAGACGTACTCCCCTAAAAAGGAGGAACTCGGGAATACATCGTCGTCTCCGCGTGCCTCGTTATTTCTATACCCGAGCTCTTTACTTATGCACTTTACATTGTGATAGCCTTCGTGCTTGAAGTCTTATATATTGCTATCACTTTGTTGCTTGTCTTGCTTAGCATAAGTTGTTGGTGCACATAGGTGAGCCTAGTATATTTAGGTTGTTGGCTTGTTAATTTAAACACCTAGTTTTATTCCGCAATTATCAAGCCTAAACCGGAAAAGTTTTAAATCGCCTATTCACCCCCCTCTAGGCGACATCCTTGTCCTTTCAGCGTGGCGCTGGCGTAGGGCGCGACGGCGCGGCTGCTCGACGGCGGCGTGGAGGCTACGTGGTCTGGGCGTACTCGTGGCGGCCCGTTGCCGTCCGGCGCAGCGGCTGGTGCGGGCGACGCGAGCTCGGACGTGCGCGGCTGGGCGGAGCAGAGGAGGTGACGACGGCGCGATGGGCAGGCACAATGGCGTCTCCGTGGTTGTGGCGGCGCCCAACGCTTCTGGAGGGAGGCACGGCGGCGGCGGCTCGGGCCCGATCTGGGCCCAACTGGGCCGATCTGGCAGAGCGGGCCGTATCGTGTCTTCGCGTTTCTGCCTCGTCTGGACTGCGTGGAGGTCTCCTGGGAGCGGTTGATAGGGTGGTGCGGTCTCTCCGGCAGCCTCGACGCGGAAGGGGCAAGGGCCCCGACCCCTCGAGCTCTACTGCCCTCGTTCCACATCAGATGCCGTGGTAGCCATGGGGGCTGCTGGCGGTTGATTTTATGGTGGAGGCCTTCTTCCTCGTCTCGTTCTTTTCAGCGGTGCGCGGAGCTGGGAAGCCGGGGCGGCGACCCTGGAAGGTGGGAGTCTTTTGGTTGGCGGGTGTGCCAAGGACTCAGGTGCTGGCTGGTGACCTTGGCCACGGGGTGGCCAGGTGGCTGGCGAGCGACTTGCGGGGACAGCGGCTTGAGTGTCGCTTGTCGACGTTCGGCGCCCCGTGTAGAAGGCGGTGGGAGTTTGCCGGGGGAAACCCTTCCCGGGTCTTCTCAGGATGCGCGGCGACGTTCTCGAATGTCGTCACCTTCTTGGAGGCGTCGTAGCGGCCTCTCCACCTTCTACGCTCCGGATGAAAATCCAAAATCCTAGGATTGGGCGGTGGCGACGCCTTTGGCGTCGCAGCTTCTTGAAGACACTGCCTTGGAGGCCATGGCGGGTTGCTCTCCGGAGGTGCTTCCTTCGGCAAAGCTTGTTTCTTGTCCTGCTCTCTCGATGTTCCCATGTTTGGATCCCCTTGGTGTGCCTCAGTGTGCAGGTGCTCCCCTGGTGGCTATCTCTGTTGACGTTGTACAGGTCTCGGCGGTGTGCAGTGCGTGTTGGTGAGCCGGCCTTGGCTCTAGGGTGAGCTTCGGCCCGACGACTTTGCCCGTGTTGACGGTGTGCAACGTTTGTTGGTGTGCGGTCTGACCTCGAGGGCGAGCGTTGGCCCAACTCCTTTGCCCGTCAAGCTAGTTCGCAACCTCGTCGGAGTAGTTCTTAGGGGGTGTTGATGTCTACACACGCTTCTATTATTGTAGACTGTGTTGGGCCTCCAAGTGCAGAGGTTTGTAGGACAGCAGCAAATTTCCCTTAAGTGAGTAACCCAAGGTTTATCGAACTCAGGGAGGTAGAGTCAAAGATATCTCTCTCAAGCAACCCTGCAATTAAGATACAAGAAGTCTCTTGTGTCCCCAACACACCCAATACACTTGTCAGATGTATAGGTGCACTAGTTCGGCGAAGAGATGGTAAAATGCAGGTGATATGGATGATTACAAGTGGTAATTGCAATCTGTAGTAAAAATGGCAGCGAGCAAACATGCAGCAGAACTGGAAATAAACGGTGTTTTTATGCTTGGAAACAAGGCCTAGGGATCATGCTTTCACTAGTGGTCACTCTCAACAATTGTAATACAGTTGAACACAAGAATAAAACTTCCTCTTCAATATGCAACTTAGATGCTACTCTGAACTATTCTCCTGCTGGATAAGAAACATCATTACTAATGCGTAGGGCTATAAAAGCACACCTTAAAGTATGAGTAAACAAACACCACGATTTCACAATGACATCCAACACAAAGAACAACTCATGGTAAATATCCCTCTAATCTATTATCCAATAGAGTCACACACACGACACACGCACTGTCAACTTTGCACCGTGGGACAAAGGTGACTCTGGAAATTATACTGATAAAACCAATTGAGTAGCATATCCATAACATACTGAAGGGGAAACATCTATGAATTCAACTAGATTACAATGCTCATGATCACATAAAGATCACACCATGAGAGAGAGATAAACCACGCATAGCTACAGGCACAAGCCCTCAGCCTCGATGAAGGACTACTCCCGGCGCATCATGGGAAGCAGCAATGGCGATGAAGATGACTCCGGGGCAATTCCCCGTCCCGACAGGGTACCGAACAGAGACTTCTGTCCCCGAAATAGGGTTTCGGATGGCGGCGGAGCTCAGAGTCGTATTTGGGAAAATCCTTCTGGGTCATCGTTTTTAGGTCAGGAGTGATTTATAGGTGAAGACTCGATGAAAGGCGGTGCTCTGGTGGGCCGGGCGACCTGGGCGCGCGGCCCCACCCCAGACCGCGCCATATGGTCACGTGCCCCAATGGTGGGTCCCCTCCGTCTGATATTTTGGCTCCGTGCCTTATTTGTGCTAGAAATTAATCACGTAAATTTTCGTCCAATTTCGAGCACTTTCTTTTTTGAGCCTTTTATGCAATGCACAAACAAAACAGACAGAAACTGGCACTGGGCACTAGGTTAATAGGTTAGTCCAATAAATGTCATAAATTGATATAAAACTATAGAAGAAACATGTGACATTTGATAGAAAACAAGCATGAAACATAAAAATAATAGATACGTTTGAGACGTATCAGGTGTCTGCCCTGCTGGAGTTTCTTTGGTTGTCCTGTATCTTGTGTGTGTGAGTGCAGTTCTTTGATGTAAGCTGGGTTTAGCACTATGTACCCTTGTCGTCGTTGTTGGCGTTATTAATTTAACGTTGAGCTAGAGTTGCATCCTCCTTGGGTGTCCTATAAATGTTGACTGGCATGAGGCATTCAGAAGCTTTTACAAGAATATGAGAGTTAAGGTGGCCGTTAGGGACATCAGCAAAATCCCCAAGGACAGACTGTTTGAAATGGAATTAAGCTTCTATTTGCTTACTTTCTTTGTGGAAGATGATAGTGGGGAAGAAGTGGCTGCTTATGATGGTGGAAATGATGATAACAATCATAACAGCCCCCCAGACCCAAACGATGATGGGCTGGGTGATGACTTCGAGGAGCAATTACAGAAAGATAAGGAACGTGACAATTCTAGGATGGATTTGGATACTAATGCCAAGACTCCTACTGCAAAATCTACCAGTCAAAGGGGAGCTAAGACAGTGTCAAACACAGGAGGCTCTTACAGCAAGCAGAATCTGGAGAAGACTGTGATGAACAAGATCTTTGATGCAAACCCTACTGGTGCTGTTTCCCTTTCTCACAATGGTGCTCGGAGTGAAGTTGACATTCAACTGCTACAACAGTTTGAGGAGTCTGATACTGAGGAGACTGACCTGAGCAGGGCTATGGTGTTAGTGCCAGAAAGTGTTGCTCCTGCTTCTGAGGTTCAACCAATCTAGGTGGTGCCTACTACTACACAGAAGAACAAGAAGTGGGGCCCTGTGCAAGCTCCAAGAATGAGTGGTAGGATCAAGGATGATGGTAGAACCATGATTCAGAAGGCCCAGGATCTTGTGAAGAAGAAGAATCTGGAAGCACCTGCAAGTAAGAAAAGTACCTTTCATAATTCCTTTTCTGCTCTAGATGACAATAGTCTGTTGATTAGAGCTAGATTAGCTGGAGTTGTGTTAGGTGGTTCTGATGTAGAAATTGCTGAAAAAATTAGTTGCATTAAAGATTCGGAAAATGTAAGACTGGGTAATTTTAGAGATAGCCACCCTGATATGTTCCTTCCTGCCAACATTGTTGTGGCTGGTGAGGAATATGTGGCTGAGCAAATCTCCAATTATGGGGATGAGCTCCTCAAATCCCCCTCTCACATTAGTGAACATGGGGAGGATGTTGTGTCTCCTTCATGTGAGTCACCCTGGATTGAGGTGTCTGACAAGAGAAGGAGTAGGAGAAAGCTTACCTTTAAACCCAAATGATAGGTTTCTTTTGGAATCCTAGAGGTCTCAATAGACCTGATAAGCTTTCAAGGATTGGAGATCTCATTAGAGACAATCATCCAGATTTAATTAGTTTCTCTAAAACAAAGAAAGAAGACTTTACTGATATGCAGCTTCAGACATTAGATAGCTATGACACATATATGTGGAAATGGCTTCCTGCAATTGGTACTGCTGGGGGTATCCTAGTTGATATCAATTCAGATATGTTTGAGTTACTGAGTACAAACATTCTCACGTTCAGTGTCTCATGTTTGCTTAAAACAAGAAGGATGCGTCTGTGTGGATGTTCGTGTCGATTTATGGGTCAGCTTATGATGAGTTTAAGCTTGATTTCATAAATGAGTTGCATACGGTCGTCTCTAACTGGAATGGTCCTATCATGCTTGTGGTGACTTCAACCTAGTTAGAGACAGTAAAGAGAAGAGTTCAGGTAATGTCAATCAGCGCTGGGTAGACCTGTTCAATGACTGGATTAATAAATTCGGTTTAATTGAACTTAAATGCTGGGAGAAAATTTACGTGGAGCAACAACCATCTGATGTTGTTATGGCCACGTTGGATAGGGTGTTTGTTTCCACTTGTTGGGATCGTCTTTACCCCTCTAGTCAAGTTAGAGCCTTGCCTAGGTTGGGTATTGACCATACACCTCTGGTTTTGGATACTGGTGCTCTGGTTATACCCAGAGATAAGCAGTACAGATTTGAGTGGTGGTTAAAAGTAGATGGTTTTAAGGAGGTGGTGATTAAAGCTTGGAATCTTCCTTGTAGATTTTCCAATCCTATAGATATCTGGCAATTTAAAGTCAGAAATCTTAGGAGGTACACCAAAGGGTGGTGTGCTAATGTTGAGTCTGCACAATTCAAATATAAACAAAACTTATTGCTGAGTTTGATCGATTAGATATTCAGTCTGAAACAGTTTGTTTATCTCCTGTTTCTAAATCTCGAATGAAATTTATTTCGGATGGATTGATAGATATCTGGAAGAGGGAGGAGATAAAAGCCAGACAGAGGTATAGAGAGAGACAAATTCTAGAGGGAGATCGCAATACTGCTTACTTCCATGCTCAGGCTAGCCAAAGAAGGAAAAAGAAGCATATTGTTGCTCTAGAAGGTCCATCCGGGTTGGTGGAGGATACTAAAGGTATCATTAAAGTTGTGTTGATTATTATAAAACTTTATTCGGTTTTCAGCAGAAGATTAATGTCGATTTATCGGATGACTTATGGGAGGAAACTGATAAAGTAACTGCAGCTCAGAATGAAATACTTGATGCTCCTTTTACTGAGCAGGATAATAAGGAAGCAGTATTTGGCTCCTATGCTGAAGGAGCTCCAGGCCCTGATGGGTTACCTTTTTCTTTTATCAACATTTATGGGATCTAATTAAAAAGGATCTGTTTGAGATGTTCAAAGCTTGGAATAATGGTTCCTTAGACCTGTTTAGGCTTAATTTTGCTCTCTTGACTCTTTTGCCTAAAGAACCTGATGATGTTCATATTCACAAATTCTGCCCTATTACCCTGATTAATTGCAGCTTCAAAATCTTTTCTAAATGTGCTACCAATAGGCTAGGCCAAATTAGTGAAGATTTAATATCTCCAAATCAAACTGCCTTCATTAGAGGGAGGTTTATTCTGGAAAGTGTGGTGGCTGCTCATGAAATTATTCATGATGTAGCTCGTAGTGATCAAGCTGGTTTCATTTTCAAAATAGATTTTGAAAAGGCTTGCGACAGAGTAGACAGACAGTTCTTGCTTAAAATGATGGCGTCTAGAGGTTTCAGCCCAAGTTTGTGGCTCTTGTTAACTCTCTGTTCGTAAATGGATCCTTTGGAGTGAGGATCAATGATACGAATAGTGATTTTCATATAGCTAGTAGAGGTGTTAGGCAGGGTGATCCTATTTCTCCCTTACTTTTTAATCTCACTGCTGATGTGTTCACTAAAATGCTCATTAGAGCTGCAAACAATGACTTGATTACAGGTCTTTTGCATGGTTTCAATAGGACTGGTGTAGTGAGCATGCAATATGCTGACGACACACTCCTATTTCTGAAAAATGATCGATCTGGTGCCTTAAATCTAAAATGGCTTTTATCTTGCTTTGAGCAACTCTCTGGGATGCACATTAGTTTTCACAAGTGTGATCTTATGTCTATTAATGTGTCGGAGGAAGAGGCTCAGGTTTTTGCACAGATCCTCAGTTGTAGATTAGGGAAATCCCCCCTAAAATATATTGGGGTTCCTCTACACTATACTAAGCTGAGAAAGGAAGATCTTCAACCAGTGATTGATAAGCTGATTAAAAAGGCTACTGGTTGGAGGGGGGGAGCTTATGTCACATGCTGCTAAGATGGAACTAGCTAGGAGTGTTTTGGCTAGCATTCCGCTATACTTGCTTAGTGTGATTAAGTTTCCAAAATGGGCGATAGCTCTAATAAACACGCAAATGGCTCATTGTCTTTAGGATGACTATGAAGGTCATTTAAAAAATCATCTAGCTAACTGGGGGTTGGTAGCTCAGAAAAAAGAGTTTGGTGGGTTGGGGATTCCTAACCTAGCTGAGATGAATATGTGTCTTCTTGCCTCCTGGGTGAAGAAGTATCCTTTAGACGATAACAAGTTGTGGAAACAGATTATTGACCACAAGTATAATGTTAACAACCCTAATTTGTTCTCCTGCTCTACGGTGGGGGTCTCTCCCTTTGGAAAGGTGTCCTGTGGGCGTCTAACGCTGCTAAGATGGGATATCAATAAAAAAGGTAATTGTCGGAAGATCAAGTTTTGGGAGGATCTCTGGTTTGGAGACTCTAGTCTTGCAATCCAATATTGGGATGTGTACATTCTGGCTAATGAACAAAATATTACCATTGCTGATGTGTGGGATGGGGTTCAACTTACACTATCCTTTAGGAGATGTTTTGATGAACGCCTCATGTTACAATGGTATGATATTTTGTCTGTTGCTAGTTCTATCTCGTTTTCAGGAGAGGACGATTAGAATCTAAGGGAGTCTACTCTGTTAGCTCCCTTTATGCAGTTGTGAATTTTAGAGGAATTATGCCTACTTTTGTTCAAGCTGTTTGGAAGATTAAAATTCCTCCAAAAATACACTTTTTCCTCTGGCTTGTGTCTCGTAACAAGATTCTCACTAGAGATAATCTGTTGAAGAGGCAGGAACCGGATCTGACTTGTCTGTTCTGTGCTGAAAACGAGTCTTGCAATCACCTTCTCTTTGATTGTGTGGTTGCTAGGTTGCTTTGGTCTGAAGTTAGTAGATTGACTCGTTTCCCTATTCTACCTGTCAACTATGAGAAAATTGCTAGTCTTTGGTTATCTGAGTTAAAACACGAATTGCATAATGTTATCCATGCTGCTATTATGTGGGTCTTGTGGAAAACTCGCAATGATATGTGCTTTAACAAAACTCCATGGACTGGCATGCAGGTGTTGTAGAGGAGGTTGGTGTCTACTCTTTCACAGTGGACGATCTTGCTCTCCGAAGCTGCCAAGGTTCAATTGGGCACGGTGGTGTCCCAGATGGAGCAGTTAGCTCGAAGCCCTCCCCCTCTGACTTGGCGAGATCCATGCTGAGTGATCCGATTCAAATCTCTGGCACTAGCAAGCGAGCTTGGCGTGATACTCCCTGTGTCCCTCAAGATGATGATTGGGAGGCTACAACCAAGGCATTGGCAGAAACCCTGAAGAAGGCTAAATTGGTGATGATCGAAAATGGGGAGAACTGGAAGGTGATTCAGGCTCCTGACGTTTGAAGATAGTCTTAGGTGGCTGAGGTCTTAAGTGTGTTCTGCCTGTGCAGTTGTTGTATAACTGTGTAACAAAAACAGGCGTGTTTGCGTTTTCAATCTGGGTAGGATACTCTGTTATATCCCCGAGTGCTGTAATAAATCCCTTTTTATCTAAAAAAAGAATACGGCACCGGCGTCTTCCTCTATGATGGCTTAAGGGTGTGCGGCGACAAGACCCCGGCGGTCGGCGGATCTTTACATGGAGGACGATGACATGATTGATTTCTTCGAACACATGGAAGGCCCTTCGTTGCTGGATTGATGTCTGCGTACGAGACGTACCGATGAGTTTGCCGGGATTATATGTTGATGTCCTCGCTAGGCAGAATTGTTGTGACTTGTATGCTTTCCTGCAATATTTGTACTGCTAGCTGTTGTTAGGAAACAAATATCTGATGTTAGCCTCTAGAATAATTATTGTTGAGATTAGATTAGATTCGTCAATCTATTGTCGTTCTTATGAAAATTGTAGAACCCTAATTGTTTGTTGTTGTATTGATCTGACCCTCGCGAGGGTATATATAGAAGTACATGGAGGGGTAGACTTGGAGTACAAGATGATTGCAATCCTAATCTATCTCTAACACATATATACGTATCCTAACATTCCCCCTTATTAGTAACGGGACTGAAGCGAACGATTGCGACTGGACTTGAAGTCTTGCGTTTCCGTCGTCTTCTCCTCTCCGCCATCATCAACTGCGTCTCTGATGGTCTCTCATATCTTCCCTCCCGCAGTCACAGCGGGAGTGGCGTGGACGCAAGTGACGACGCGGACGCTGTTGACTGGAGTTGTTGCCAATGTGTTGCTGTAGATGTTGCCCTTGATGTTGATGGCGAGGTAGCCGATCGTGATGTAGCCGTGGTCGATATAGTTGTGGTTGATGTAGTACTCGTCGTAGTTGTTGTAGCCTATAGCGCCGGAGGCACAAAAAGTTGTGCGGTGTTGGATGTAGTGTCTTAGGTTTTGTGCGGCGGCGGCGGCAGGGATCTGCGGCGGCGGCGGGTTTTTGTGCGGCGGCGGCAAGGATCTGCGACGGCGGCGTGTTTTTGGGTCATTGTGCGGCGGCGGCAGGGATCTGCGGCGGCGGCGGGTTTTTATAGTTTTGTGGCGGCTGCGGCGACGGCAGGAGACTGCGGAAGCGGCGGCGGCTGGTTTGTAGTTTTGCGGCGGCGGCGGCGGTAGAAAGCTACAGCGGCGGCTGGTTTGTATGGCGGCGGCGGTGTGTTGACAAGGATGTTGATGAAGACCACGTTGTGATATGTCGGCGTAGTCGTAGTTGATTTTTCGGCTTGGTGTAGTTTCCGGCTCGATGAAGTGTAGATAGATCGATGTAGATAGGCTTGATGTAGGCGTAGAGGTGCGTCACGGTCGTCGGCCATGTCGAAGGAGTCTGCCGTGAGCTGATCGCTGATTGCCTGGAGCTACACGTGAGATCGCATCCCGGCCGGCTTCCAGCGCTGCCCCGCGTTGACGAGGTGCAGGCGCTTCGGCCGGACGATGTCGAAGACGCGTGGGCTGCTGCTTGGCGTCGTGTCGTTGCTGCATGGCTTTGCCCGCGCGTGCAGCGTGAGGGTCGAGTCGTCGACGATCTCACGCCGGAAAGGATACTGATACGTACCAATTTTTGCACTGTTTCTCACCGGAGGAGGATCTCGATCTATGGATTTAGGGCTTTATTTGGCTAATTGGATCTAATTAATCTACGGGAAAGGAAATTCGAAATTGATCTAAGATCTAATCTAAGAACCGATCCGATCTTTGATCGAGACCGGGTGCCACGCCCCCGAGGAGGTTGATCTCCTCGGGGCGGCGCGTGATGCGGAAGTGGTGAAAAACTTAGGATCGGCGTCGTGAGACTAACCGCTCTGATACCATGTGAAAATTGTAGAACCCTAATTGTTTGTTGTTGTATTGATCTGACCCTCGCGAGGGTATATATATAAGTACATGGAGGGGTAGACTTGGAGTACAAGAAGATTAAAATCCTAATCTATCTCTAACTCATATACGTATCCGTATCCTAACAGTTCCTATCTATTTTGTCATATATTTGATGAACAATGGTGTCTTAAGGTTATGGGTGAGTTCTTTCAATCAAAACCGGTGTTGCATGTGATTTTGTTATCATCTATATCCATTCGTTCTGATTGCTACTATGGTACTACTTTGAGGTTCTGCTGGCATGACACTTGCTCAAGGACTCAACCCGCGCAATCCGAAGTCTGGATTTGGGAGTTGGGACATCTTCACAAGAGCATCTCTAGCAGATTCCACATAAGCCTCCGGTCCAAAAATTCCGGCCGATATGCGGGTTGGACCGTTTTTTACTGCCCGAACAGGTACAACATATCGGCCCGAATCAGAAAATTTTATCCAGGCCTCCGGATAAATGGCGCCTCCAGCAGTATATCAACGGTATCGGGGGACATTTCGCGTTCGCTCCAAGGATAACACCGCCGCGATTTCTCCCCCTCTGCCGTTAGGTTTAAAAAGTTTGCTCCGACAAGCAATTAGTCCATTCCCCCGGCGCCAAATGGAGCACGGGCATGGCGGTGCTGGCCTCGGCGGTGCGCCTCCTCCGACCGGTGCCAGTCTCGGCGGTGCGGCGGGGGCATAGCTGCCGCAGCTGAAGGACTCCGCCTCCTCCGAAGAGTACCCCGAGGACTCCGACTCCTCCATTTCAGCGCTCACCGAGCCCGATGCGGAGGAGCTCGCCGCAATCACGGACGACGACGAGCTGCTCGCGCGCATCAAGGAGAAGGCCACGCGCTCCGCTTATCGCGTGGACAAATGGCGCCGTTCGGCCGACGAGTGAGTCGCTGTTGTCAACGAAGCGACGCTCAAGCGCGGCATCCGCAGAGTCTCGAGCACGAGACAGAGCAGCGGCGCCGGGAGAGGGAGGAGCGCCGCCAGCACAGCTTCCTGCGCGACCTCCGGTGCAGTGCAGGAACAACTAGTCCGGCGGCGTCCGCCGGCGTCCGCCGGCGCAGAGCCCTTTTGGTTATTCATATGTAAAAACTCATTGCTATGTCTGTAAAAATCTAGTTTCTATGTCTTTGATGAACTATGTTTCAGTGGTGTAATGAACTGATGAATCTAGACTATCTAGTTTATAGTGTGAAGTTCGTTTTTAAATTTCCAGTACAATAATTTTTGGTATCTGTTCTGCGGACCCATTTACGAGCTGGATAAACGGTTTTGGGAACCGAATAATGTTGTCGGGGGCGAGAATATCTGGGCATGGGAGACAGAGGCGCATCTATCACCCACTCGGAGGTTCCGCTAGCTTGTGTGCGTCGATCGATTTAAGTAGAGGAGGGAAATCTCTGATCACTGAATCGGAGTCGGAGTTGGTGATCGAACCAGCAACTTATTTCTGTTGTCTCTCTGTTTCCGGCTCGTATTGTTAAGCGGCGCCACCGATTAGCCGCTAGTACAGAGCTACAAGTACATGCACGTAACTATACTCGTCAGTGCGTTCTCGTGTAAACTCGATCATGGATCAGCTCGCCGGCGACGTTGCCGCCGACAATCACGTCGATGACAGCCGCGCCATCGTCGACGTAGGTTCCGAGTGCGCGGTGGGCATGGAGCCTCTGGAGTGGGTTGCCGCCGACGTTGCCGCCGACAATCAGGTCGATGACAGCCGCGCCATCGTCGACGTAGGTTCCGAGTGCGCGGTGTGCATGGAGCCTCTCGAGTGGGTTGCCGGCGGCGTTGCCGCCGACAATCACGTCGATGACAGCCGCGCCATCGTGGACGTAGGTTCCGAGTGCGTGGTGTGCATGGAGCCTCTCGAGTGGGTTGCCATCGGGCAGTGCGGCCACCACGAGGTCTGCTCCAAGTGCACGGTCCACATCCGCGTCTTGGAGCGCGACCGCCGGTGCTGCATCTGCAGGCAAATCTGCCCCACCGTCGTCGTCACCAGGGCCGGCCGCGAGAGCGACGTCTACATGGAGTTGGCGTACCTTGTCAACATGGGGCTGGTGGACTGGTGGGACTACTGGTACCACAGCATCTCGGCGGCGTACTTCGACGACAAGCTGCAGTACGAGGCGACCAAGGTGGTGTGCTCGCACCTGGACGATCCAGACGAGGCCACGTCGAAGGACCCTCGTGTTGTTCGCCGGGACCGTCGTCCACCTGCGTCACCGGGACGACGTCGCAGATCTTTTTTCTCTATTTTTTCGAAAATACTATGTAGGTGAAATATGTGAATTTGGACTTTTGGAGCAGATGGTGCAGTCACGGGTGAACGCCTCTTCTTGCCGAGGGTGCGGCGTCCCTTGGAGACAGGATGAGAAGGCAGGGCCCCTCTTCGGTGTTAGAGAAGAAAGGTGTCGCTTCCTGCTCGACGGTGCAGTCAAGGTCTTGGTCCTCCCCGCGGCAGCTCCTGGTATTCGGCTTCATCGGCTTCGCTGTGCTGAGCCCCAAGTGTAGTGGGCAATGACATCTCACATCCGCGAGCTGCGCGTTTTTTGGTTTTTGTCTATCTTGTGCTTGTGGATATCACTATAAGAGAACCTATTATTAGAAGCATTTTGCTTGCGGCACTGCTTTGAAATGCCCCTAAAAATCATTTTTAGTGGCATTTCAGTCAAAGTGCCTGTGTAAATGCCATATTTAGTGACATTTTTTCCAAATTGCCTCTGTAAATGGCATTTTTAGTGGCATCTTAGTTATAGTGCCTCTGTAAATGCCATTTTTAGTGGCATTTCTTCAAATTGCCTCTGAAAATGCTATTTTTAGTGGCACTTTGAAGAGTGCATCTGAATATCTGACGCGTAAGGAATGAAAGGAACATACAGTACTACTTTCTCAACATAGGAAATGTTTTGAATTAACTTTAACAAATTTATACAAAATATTTATTTATTATGATGCAACATATTACACTTAAATAATTATACCTAATAAAATTAGGATGTTACAGACTACAAATGATATATAGTGCCTGCGTATGTTTTTTTTTCTGAGAACAGGCTGCGCATGTGAGTGTCGTTTAAACTGGTGCATAAAGCCCAGCCCAACTAGGGTTGGCTCCTACGTCCCGGCCCACTCTCCCTCTCTCTCCATTCTCTCCTCTCACCTCCGAGCTCCGAAACTCTCCTCGCATGGCGATTCCGCCGCCGCTTCCACACTCTGCTGTGTCTCCGTCCGCCGCCGCGTATGCCACCGGCCGCTTCCGCGGCAGCGGATCCCCGCCACTCTCCTCCTGGTATTCTCTCTCCCGAGCGTCGATTCACGCGCCCCCAATTTGGGCCGCGCGGAAACCCTAGCCGCCATGGACGGGATCGACGCGGAGCTCGCGCGCGTGCAGGACGAGCTCCGAGAGCTGGAGGAGGCCCTGGCGGCGGGCGCGCCCATGGGCGTCTCCTCCGTCACCTTCGACAAGGACCTCTACGGCGAGGGCACCACGGGGCCCGACCGCTTCGCCGGCTACGACAACTCCATCCCGGCCTCCGCCGAGGACGAGCCCTCCGCCGCCGCCCCCAACCCGGCCGCGCGCCGCCTCGCGTCCTACACGGGCCACGCCCTCGCCGCCGCCGACATCCCCCGCTCGTCCGAGGACGACGACGGGGTGCCCGCCAAGCGGTCCCAGCGCATCATCGACCGCGAGGACGACTACCGTCCGGGTCGTGGAACATGCTCCTCGCCGCCTACTCCCGGTCGCTGCGCCCCGACCACCTCGCCGCAAGCTGGCTGTTCGACGAAATCCCGCACCGCGACGCCGTCACCTGGAACACCCTCATCGGTGCCTACATGCGCCGTGGGCTCATGGGCGACGCCGAGAAGCTGTTCGGCGAGATGCCACAGCGGAACACCTGCTGAGCCCCTACAGAGTGCTACCAACGGTTCCCTCTTTGATTCCTTGATTGCTACCTTCATGATTTCGCGTTTAGATGTATCAGCTCCGATGTTCTACTAGTACTTATTGTTTTATCGTCCCGTATTTTTGTTTTCCCTCACTCGCTTCAATCCTTGTAGAGCGCTATAGAGCTCGCTGGAACCAGCTTGGTAAGTCTCCTATCGTAGATTGCTTCTCCTCAATACATGAGCCATCTTCTCCTCGAAAAAATACCAATTGTGGACTGGATATAAGGTACTATATATGCTCACATTTGTAACGCGATCCTGAAATGAATTGGGATATACAACAGATTGGATATAATTCCATCAAGCTTAAACTGGATGTCCATCTACTTATTTGTGAAATTATTGAGATGACAGTGCCTTATCCACATGTCAATAAACTGTTCAATTCTAGATTTAAGGATCAGGTCCAGTTTATCCATCTTGACATGCAACTGATGTAATATACTAATATCTAGAGCTGAGACCTGGACAATTCTACAACTAATGTTAAGCAAAATTCACCTCCATCTTAACAACCATATGTACTGAATGTATTCCCCATGAATTTGGTCACTTTGAGGTGGCAGTGTTACTCCATGAATTTAAATACTCACCTGCTTAAGATCCTTGGTTTACTGCAAGTTTGTATAATGTACACTGAAGTTCTGATGCTTAAAATTCGACCTGCATTTATAGAAACATAAAATATTTGAGTAATAGATAGTGGCTTAAATAATTAAATCCAAGTTGACTTTTTCTTTTGCTGAGATATAAATCATGTGTGGTCAAATGTAAGTAGGACATTATGAGTTTGTTTTTCTTGAACTGCTTGCTCATCGATCTGATGCTTCAGACTTTGCACAAATGGGATATTTCGTGATATCTATGTTTCGTACTTTGCACAGATTATATGTACTTTAGATAAATTTGAATGGTATTTTCCTGTGATATTAGAACAAATAGCTGGAAAATGTCAAATATTAACGCTGATCTGCATATGTAATGAGTGAGCTGATTCAGTTAGTCGAATCAGACTACCCTATCAGAAGGCTAAAATGGTTCGTGAATCACCTTCACTCCTTTAGGATTATAGTTGGATGAGATCTGTATCTTTGATCTGTACTTGGTTGCTACAAGTGAACTGCTGGTTCAGTTGGCTCAGCATCCATTGGGCTAGTAATATATTATCCTGTTAACCCACATAACAGTTTTTTCGGGTTAACCTAGTCATTAGCTTGTTGCTATCAATTAAAAAATCTACCAGTCTATCAGGTTATTCTACAAGGGCCGAATTGTGTATCTTAATAAATTCTGAGCAGTGCCATCTTATATACAGGAAATTTCAAAGCTCAGATATGAGCTATGCTCACAATATGCAGACCACTATTTAGCCTAAAGACTTTTGGTGTTAGGAACTTAGGATCAAGGTGAAGAAGGAGAATGAAAACATGCAGATCGAGCTCAGGCAAGTGTTCCAGCATCCAGCTTTGATTTTCTTTTCTTTCCATACCAGCAGCTCTACATTGTTCGTATGACAGCAATTTGTCGTGGCTGATGACTCCCTGTAGGCTGTAGCCCAATGAGCTGATCGCCATCGAGGAGTCTAAACATGCATGGCCACCGTAGAACATGCATGTGTTTATTTGAATATAGGATCATCACTTATATTTTTAATCATTTATGCATGTGAATATTTGTCTGCTCCATAATTCATTGCAACCACGTACTAGATATACATTTTAAAGTCTGAACTCTGAAGTTGTTCAATCTTATTATGTACAAGAGAGTGCAAACCTGGTTGGGAGGACTTGAGGTTGCACCATTATCATTCTAGCAATAGCACCAGCAGCACCTAGCACTAGCATATCTCAGTGTATCCCTTGGCCAAGGAAAAATGTGAGTAATCCCAAACTTACTAGTTACTACTAATACATTGTCTATGTATCAGTTGGTGGAAGAGTCAGATGCTGAATCTACAGTGGTGCAACAGCCTCGGAGAACAAGTGGTAAATCAAAGAAGCCATCTGGGAAGTAGATGCTAGTTCAATTTCTGTCAGTTTGGAGTTTGGAAAAATATGTTATGAATGTATTTCTGTCAGTTTAGAGTTTGATTTCTGTCGAGGTATTTCTGCTTACAAATGATGATATTTCTGTCAGTTTGGAGTAGATGATTCCTGAATGTATGTATATGAAGAATATGTTATGAATGCAATTACAAGAATATTGAATTCCTGAATGTATGTTATGAATTCTGAAATGTATGTTATGAATGTATGTTCTGCTATGCAACTACTTTTTACAGTGGAATTGATTAGAGGCATTTGAAAAACAGTATCCCTAAAAAATATAGAGGCATTTTTGAAATGGCTCTAAAAACAGTTAGAGGCATTTGAAAAATAGTGCCCCTAAAAAATATAGAGGCATTTCTAGAAATGCCTCTAAAAATAGTTAGAGGCATTTGAAAAACAGTGCCCCTAAAAAGTATAGAGGCAAATCTGGAAATGCCTCTAAAAATACTCATTTTTAGTGGCATTTTACTTCAAATGCCTCTATACTTTTTAGCAACACGATTAAATGCAACGCTTTTTAAAGTGCCACTAAAAATACTTAGAGGCACTTTGGGGATTTTTAGTGGCATTTCAAAGTGCCTCTAAAAACATGTTCTCCTGTAGTGGATGTGTGTTGCTGTGTCTCCGAGTTGTATAGGAATTAGCAAATACACATCGAGTAGGATAGATGATGTCCCTAACATTTAAGTGTATATGAGTTAGACCTACCCGGCCCATGTAATCTTGTACCGTTTTGAGACATAACTCTATATGCTAAGAGTTGTATCTTTTGATTTTTGTCCGATTTTTGAGACTTCATGCGATTTTTGTGCGTGCGACACCTATCCTCCCGAGACTGCGTGGACTTTCCACGCGGGAAAGTCCGCGCGTGGATTAGCTGACTCGGACCGCCGGCAGAAAGTGGAGTCGACCGGTCTGTCAGCCCACAGTCGGTCGGCTGGAAGTGTATATGAGTTAGACCTACCCGGCCCATGTAATCTTGTACCGTTTTGAGACATAAGAAATAAAGAAGAAAAAAGAGAGCTAGGTGCCATAGGCACCTCTAGCAATCAAATCGTGTTTCCCAGCGTTTCCTTTTGTGATCGATACCAGCGATCGTACGTGAGCAGCTATAATAACGTCGTTTAGTGAAAAAAACGACATTGTTTATGGCTTGTGTAAAAAGACAAAATCCAGTGCTATAATAATGTTTTTCACAAGATATTTTTTCTCCTTTTTACATGAGGCACGATAAGTATCGTCCTTTCTATCCCAGTCCCTATAGGAACCTTACATGCGTACATGTACTGTGGAGACATATGCGCGAAACTTTTATCCGGATTTTTTACATTTTAAAATGTGTTTTCTCAGTAGAAGGGGCATATGCACCCGAGAGCCTAAATGAATTACTGAACATTTGGACACTACTTTGTGACACTATGATCTTATAAAAAATGTCAAAAATATTATAAATGTAGTTCAACATTATATGATATATCACATAAAAAGAAAAGAAGAAAAAACATAAAATATGTGGCCCTTAAAGTTTCTGGTCAAATATATATGAACATGATTTCATAGGATTGGCAAACATATGAAAGGGAAATTTTATAACACTCCACCATAAATTTAGTACTATTATATGTATAACCGTTTTAAGATTTTTTTTAGTACTTGGAGAATACATAAAATTAGTGGAATCTCTTGGGATCCGATCAATTTTCATGTTTGTTGTGTGGTTACAGGTCCGACTCTTCCAATCTAATCATTGGTGATGGTTCCTGCTTTGATACGGCGGTCCTTTGCGGTCTTACACGACGGCTTTCCATATGTTGGTGTTTACGCAAGCTTTACTACGACAAGTTTTGCCTAATTCTAGTGAGGGAAGCGCGAGGACAGCGGTGTGTCTTTGGCCCGCTTGAGTGGTTGTAGTATTCGCTAGGTTGTTCAAGGACCTATTTTAAAATTTATTACTTTTAGGGTCATCTATACTATTGTTGATGATTATTAACAGTTTGATGAAATTTTCACACACAAAAAAATGACCGCAAGTGTACTGGACAAATGGAAAGTGGCTATAATATGTAGAGGTCAACTATCCCAACTGAATACATCACCCAAAGGCTATGGGTTTTTGCATGTTTGTCGAGTGTATCTCAAAATTCAAAACCATATGTAGTAAGCCTCACGTAATTTTTATAAGATTTTGATAATTTTCCCGAAAAAACATGAACAACCATGTGTAAATATATGTTCTCCTCCTAGTGAGAAGACAAAACCGATTGCTCGAAAAGAATGATAATTAAAAAAGAATTATGCCCTCTTTGCTTGTAGGAATTTCATAAATAAGGACTTCAATCCTTGAGTTTTTTTCCTATAAATTCCTTTGTATACAAGAATGGTTCTATCCAAATTATTATAAATCGAATTCATATGACTCAATTTCTTAGAAATTCAAATATCTACTCCAACTTCTTTTAAAACTCAATTGAGTAGGTTAAGACATTTTTCATCGTGTTCTATGAAAACACCTATTTTATGCAGTTTTTCTGTGATTTGGAATCTTCTGTTTTCACCGACAAAGCGATCATATTTCACATGTTCATTACACAATTTTGTTTCTCAATCCAATAGTGCAAAAAGACCCCTAGACGGATGAGTATTTGCGGGAATTATAAAGATGAGTCGATTAGATAAATTTTCGTTTAGCACCAGTGTCCTTCTGGTGTTTTTTTAGCCTACTGCAGGCTCGTAACTTTTATATCGTCTACGCTCAATATTTTGTCTTTTCTCAGAAATTACTCTGGTTATAATTATCAGTTTATCTAATTGAAAAACTTTATTAAAAGGCAAAGGCCAAAGAGCAAAGTGGCAAAACCCCCGATACATGCCCCTCTTTGCCTTTACCGCCCGAGCTGTCTCCAATGGCGATTGCGGAGGAGGCGCGCCGCTACTGGCTACCGATCCTCCTCTCCGCCGCCGGCTTCCTCTTCCAGATCCTCGTCCTGCCCAAGTCCTTCCCACCCACCCACTACGACGGTGAGAGCCCCCTCCCCCGCCTCGCGCTCTCGCCCAACCTGGGCGCGTTCCAAGATTTGCTGCCTGATTGGTTGTTTTGCTTGCAGCGCTCCGAATCGAGAGGTTTGCGCCGGTCGAGAGGGTGGCCGAAGCCTACGGGTTTCTCTCCAGGGATTGGTGAGCGCTACTGATCTGACTTTTGCTCATAATTTCTGACTTTAGCATGCAGTCGGCTTTGTTCAGTGGAGTCTGACTAGTCGCAAGTGCAGTCCATGAGGTCTGTTTTGGGTAGTTATCGAATAATTCTGGGGTGTCGTATTAAGTGCTGGGCATCTGTTTGGAGCAATGGGGCCGGCCATCTGTATGGCGCTTACCAGTTTTGTAGTGCTGGTGTACTTGGTTGATGGACTAGGTGACAGATCTCGCAGCTCTGTTTGTAGCAAAACAACTCTAGTTTATCTGTTTCGTATATTGGTTGCGTTCTTGTACATGATCAGTGATTTACTATGCTTTAAATTCGTAGCTTCCAGATAATGCAGAGAAATTTCTAGTGCAGAATCAGTTTACCTTTTTCCCCGCTCAGTCTGTCGGTACTGTAAATGAATGATGCAGCTTGCCTATCACTAGCTAAAAAAATCTGTTTGTACGGAGGGTATATATTATGTCTCATGATAGGGAATATCAACTGTTAGGTCACAACTTGGAGTTCAGTTTAAGTGACATATGACTCTGATGAGGCCCTGCACGTGATTCCATATCTGGAACTGGAAATTTATGCTGGTTCCCGTTATGATTCTTCACTCTTGCCATGTTTTGCTTTCATATTTTAATTCATTATTCACGAGAAATTACTGATCCTTTTGTGATGTCAACTCAGGCTTGCTGAAACGAATGAGCAGTCAACTGTTGATATTTTAAAGGTGAGAATTAGAGCCTATAGTCTGGTAGCCATGGTTATCCCATGTACAAATACAGAGATATTTCCACAGTTTATGTGTTGTATCTTGTATCCATGTGGGCTTAATTAGCTTTCTGCAGTGCACCAAGGCACCTTAAGTTATTTTTCTGTGTACACTTCTCTGTATTTTGCTATGTACAGTACTTTTGTTTTTGTGACCTGCACATTACTTGATGGTTCCCTGTAGTCATCTTTAGAGTTCCAACTAAAAGACGGTTCTGTGATGTTTTATACAGATCCGTTATGCGTATGAGCTGCTGACAAATCCAATTTTGAAGCGGGATTATGATCTTTTTGGTCTGGATCACCATATGGTGATCTCCCTCCTTCCCTCCCCCTCTGTGTACGCCTGTATGGAAAGGCTTCTTTTTTCTCCCTTTTTGGTCTAACCATCAGTTACTCCTTTTCATCATTGTAGGATGTCCTTGACAGAGTCAAAGAACAATATCAAAAGGAGCACTTTCTCAAAATAGATCTTCCTTTGTTAAAAGATTCTTTAGTTTGTAAGTTACACAATCTAATTTCTGATAAAAACTGTTTTTTCTTCTTTATGTTTTTCACATAAAACCATCTCCATTCCATAGATTCAGCTGATCACGCCTTCAATGTACTCACATATGAGTCATTCATGTCTGCTATCGCTGAAGATTACCCGATGCTCATACTGGTAAGTTAGAAGACCTTAATCTTGGCTGTATATTATCAATGTACCTTCCCAGTGTTGTATTTGCGTTGCATCATTCTTGAGAACATCTTTTTGTTGGAACCTGGAGAAAAGAAAATCCTGACTACCAGCTGGTTTTTGTTATACTGTGTAGGTTTATTCAAAGGGGAGTCCTCGCTGTGCTCAATTCATCGAGTACTGGAAGCAAATTGGTATGCTCATCATGTTGACTTGGCTACTATTCTGTGCATTGCTGTCTTTGATTACATATTTGGACACTGCACAAAAACAGAAGTAATGGTCTTCCCTGGTAGCATTGGCTGTGGAGAAACAGAGTTGCATTGATTTTTTTATGTCCCTCTTATAGCATTTGTTAAACTTCAAGCATGATGGATCAAACCAGAGTTCTCATACACTGCAGGTGGACAAATTGAATATAGAAAAACGTGTTGGATTTTCGTCTTTTAAATTGGCATGTCACATATATATAGAAAACCATGCTCTCTATGGTTGCATTTTAAACTGCAGTTTTGGCCATTATCTCTGAGCAGTAGCTTTATGGATCTGTTGACAGTTGAGTGGATAGCAATTTCCATTCCTTTTCCAAATAATCTGCTGTTGTCAACATAGCAACATCTTCTCTCTCACAATGCAAAAAAAATTGAAGTTTCAATAGAGAAATATTTATACGTGGACTAAAAATACGTTCTCTTCCATTTTTGTCCCTGTTGCCTGACTACGTATTTACTTTATTATGATCTAGTCACTCGATTGGATGGTCTGGCCAACACTGCTATGGTGGAACTCGGTGATGGGAAACTGGCTGGGTATTTTGCAGAAGAAAGGTTCTCTCAACAGCCATTTTTTCGCAATGGTATGTCAAGATAGAATGCCCTTTTAAGTTTACATCATAAGATTAAAATAAGTAAGCATTGCAGGTATCATCAGTGGAAGTGCAGAACATGGAAATGCTTACTTTAGGGGTTCTTAGTTCTAGAGATTTTGTGAAAATGAGTAGGTTCAGAGTTGGTAAAGCAAGGTCAATGTTTGAAGTTAATATGATGAACTTTATATAGGCTTCTGGTAATAATGTGGAAACCAAAGAGTATTTAAGTTAAATGGCAGGTTCATACTCGATGAGCACCAATAGAAAGACTTCCTATAAGTTGGCCCTGAATTTTACATATCTATTTTTAGTAGTTTGAACCATGACCTGGTTTCGAGATCTTATGGGTTTCTGTTTTATCTTCTTTATTTATTGTGTATCCATTTTACACATGCAGGTATACCAGCTCTGGTTGCATATCCTGCTAACTGCAGAAGTCCATCCTGTTATATGAGGTGACTGTTCTGGTCAGATGACATAGTATTGTTTAAAGAACTTATAGGAGTGTGACTCGTCTATTCCTATTATTGTTGCTATGACATGTCCTATTCCATCCATTCTAAAGATGTGACCTCAGTATAACCATCTATGACATGTCCTTATCCATCCATTCCAAAGATATGACCTCAGGATAACCTTTTCCTGTACCTAGGTTCCCTGGTGAGCTAACCGTGGATTCTGTGGTTGACTGGGTGGCATCGTCAATTGTTGGTCTACCTCGGATCTTGTACTATTCAAAGGAGACATTGGTGAGGCTTATGATTGGTTCTATCTTTTGTTTCTCTTGTTCGTATTCATGGGGTTGTCACAAGAAATCATACTAAATCAAAAGTAGTAACCAGTAGCAGAACATGCAAATAGTTTGTGTTAGCTAAATTGAATAGTGCTATGGAGAATGTTACATATAAAATTGCCTTCTTGGCTCCTGTCTGAGATATATTTGTTAGTATGCCAGTTAAGTAAATATTTGTGATGCTTACATCTAGGTACTATTTTGATTAGCTGAGGTTGTAAACTTGTAATGCTTTCCTAGTCAGTGGAATTCAGGACTCAATTCCGTCTTCACTATTTTTTTTACCACACACATTTCTCTTTCACTTGTTTATTTACAACAGTGATTCCTAATCTTATGTCATAACTACTTGATTTATGCTGCATCACTCTTATCATGTGGCATTACAAGTACAATGGACAGTTAGTACACTCCTCTATGCACGATTCTTGTTGCTTCATAATGTACTGCACTGACTGTATTTTATTCTATAATTGCTCGTTAGATATGATTTTATCTGAAGGCGTATTGTGTCTAATGCAGAACTGATATCATTTCAGGGGCCCCAGTTCATTGGGAAGAATGGCCATCATAAGGTACATTAATTTACTGCCTTTTGTGTCTTGCATATACTCACATGCGTCTGTTGCTACCTGCCTTATTCTTTTACTTGCACCCTTTTCAGTGTGCACATGGAGCACACACATACAATCATAATTCATAATTAATCATGCCATCTTTTGCATGTGCTACATAGGTCAAGGCTATCTTTTTTTCAAGCACTGGGGAGCGGGCTACTCCATTTCTTCGCCAAGCTGCCCAAGAGTATTTGAGCTATGCATCATTTGTGTTTGTTCTATGGAAAGAAGATGAATCCCAGATTTGGTGGAACTCGTACGTTTTTATGTACAACTTGCTATTCATAATTATTTGTTCATGTGTTCATGGTATGATTGTTGCTACTGAAGTGAATACATGTTTTAAGTAAATGTGAAATATAAAAGTTTCTAAAGTTGATACAAGCTGTTTATTATTCTTAAGCATTTAAACAATTTCCATTGAGCTAAGTATGCAAACTACTCCCTCCGTTCTAAATTAGATTACTTCCATTTGTCCAAATGTGGATGTATCTATACTCGTAACATGTCTAGATACATCCACATGTAGGCAAATGGAAGTCATCTAATTTGGAACAGAGGGAGTATTATTTTAGACCTTCTCACTACAACTTCATGTTTTGATGTTTTCAGTAAATGTTTTCACTTCTACAAAGAGTCAGCTTAACAATCTGAACACTGCATGCTAAAACCAGATATTGCAGTCCTAGCAGTCTCCAGATCAGTGAGCTGTTGAGCTACTACATTTTAGTAAAGCAGAACATATCTTTTGCTAAATAAGGCAAACCATATTGTTATGTGGAATTGGTTAGTACTTTTTTGTTTAATTTAAGGATCATGTTTATCAGTTCCTTTTTTTGTTTCTCCCAAATCAGGTTAGGAGTGGAATCGGCTCCTGCACTTGTTTTCTTGAAGGGGGCAGGTGTCAAGCCTGTTGTATACCATGGCAAGCTTCTATCCCCTATTTAGCCTTTTTATTTTATGCGGTTGAGTCCTAGACTGATTATTTACCTCCAATTCAGGAACTTTTAGTAAGTCAGAGTTCACAGAAATAATGGAGGAGCATAAGCACCAAGGTATCATTAAGCTTTGTCTGCCAATCAGCAGTATACAGAATTGCCATGCTATCATTGATGCACCCGTTTTTACTAGACAAATATGTGTTCTTTTTCAGTACACTCATTTCATTTTTTTCTTGATTAGAACTCCGGCAGCTAAGAAGTGACACATCTTTGGAACTGGGTTGTGATGCTAGAGGTCATTCACGCGCTAGCAAAGACATGCCAATATGGTATTGTGTAGTCGTTGCTGGTCGCCCTGGTGTAGAATTAAGTAAAAAGAGACAAGTAAGTACCTCAGCTTGGTGCAATGAACAATGATGGAGTTTATCCATCCCGAATCAACCTTTATTCATTCATTTTTAGTATGTCAACTTATATTGCTTTTGGAATTTGAAACTTCTTTAGATTTTGCGAAAAGCCCAAGACAAACTACTAAGTGCTGTTGATGCAAGTACTGCTGGGAATGTGGAAAAAACAGTAGAGATAGCAAGTGCTGCAACTGCCTTAAAAGATGACAGGTTGACTTTTGTTTGGTTAGATGGAGAATTACAGAAGGTAGACTGCTTCACAAATTCCATTTTTATCATCAACATGCAGTTTGCTTTAGCTTGTGGTGTTGTACTTGCTGTTTCGTGACATGACTCTAGAAGGTCACACGTGCTTTTTTAAGTAGCATTTCCTTTCTTTGTTCTTGCAGGTATGCTTTTTATACTGGTTCCAAATTATCTGTGTTGGCAATAACTATCTGATTTCTTGTTACTAGTACTGAAATGTTTCGTTCATATATAATGATGGTAATATATACATCCAAATGTGGATATATGGAAGTCAATTAATTTGGAACGGAGGGAGTAGTGTTTTTCTGCTAGTTTTCCGTATTCTCAAAATTAGAGCAGCATGCTTTGTAATTCTGTGCCCTTCTTCAGATTTTGCGGGAGATGCTTTGAAATCGTAGGGTAACCCAGGGCGTATAGCATTATGAACAACTTAATGTAATTAATAGTTTTTGGGTACAAAGGAAAAGGAAATGTCAGGAAAATCTACCAGATTACCAGTAACTGTTATATATAATTGAAACTAAACAGAATACTGTGGCTATTGCGTACTAGATAGAACATTTGCTCTTCTTTCCTGAATTAGTTGAGGTATGGGCATATTTATCTGCTTTAATTCAGATGAAGATGTGTTCCATTGGTTCTCTTAACACCTAATATCCAGGCTTCCAGCCATATAACATTACATTGCATTACATTACTAGGCTTTTTTAACGGGAGGAGGTGCCTAGGCGCCTTTTCATTCATTAATAACATTACCGGCTTACATACCAGAATCATAGCCTCCTAGTGGGTAGAACAGTACTTGATCTTATTGAGGAAGGCCTCTCGAGTAATATGGTTTGTAGTGCATGCCTCTTCGATTTTTAAAATCCTGAAATGGGGCCCCCTGTATTTGCAAAGCGTATCCATGATTTGGTTCTTTTACCACATGCAGAGTATTCTTCTACCTTAACAGTTAATCTCTTGGAAAACTAAGCTATCCTTGCAATGCCTTATTAGTTACAAATCCTGAAAGTAGCATTTTCTGACAAGTGAAATGTCCATCTAAGTGTACATTCTCGAAGTTTTACAATGATTGGTGATGTTCTACCGTAAATGTTGATGTACATTACTGGACCCACAGTATTTGAAACAATTCAGGCCTAGCTTAGTGAGATGTCATTTTAAATATTAATGCTGATACGGATGTCAAAATGAATGGTATTTTTGTACCATGGCGTTGGAAGTTGTAATGGTAACTTCCCAACAATGAAATAAACGTTTCTTTGAAAGAAAGCAGGATGTGTTCTTGTACTTGAGCTTGTAAATTTGGATAACATTACCCTTTGTACAGAAAATCTGTGCCTTCTACCTTGCCACCGATTACAATGGAGCCTGTGGTCCTAGAGGCTTTGAAGATGACAATGATAAGCCCGAAGTATTCATCGTCCGTTTCCAAAGAAATGCAACATACGAGGCGCTGAAAGCTGACAAAAAGCATAATCTTATGGAGACTCTCCAGGGACAGGATACTCCTGATGCCTCCCAGCTAGTGGCTCGGTATAATGGCCCGGACGAAATTCTAGAGGTGCGCAATTTAACGTTGGATTAGCACATATGTTTGTGTGTGTGGTTAAGCCATGCAGCTCCCTAAAATATCATTCTTAACTGTTATTTTGGCAGATAAACAAGTGGGTCTCTCAGATTATCAAAGATGGAGATACTAGAGAAATTCCTTACTTTGTAAGTCACTTAAAGCATGCTCATTTTGAACTTTCTCTAGCATGTCTCCTATAGTAAAATATTATTTCTGAACACATTAGCATATCCCCAATAAAATGTAAAAACTAATGTTAAAAAAAGGAAGCGATTTGGACTTGACAACAAGAATACCAAAGATCCCATAGTCGTTTGGCAGAGGAGACATGAATTGCTAGAGGGTGGGTGCAATGCAAACTTAGATGTATTCCAACACCATAAGGATGTCTGCATTGCATGTTGGTTCTTTTTAGTAACGTTGGCGTTGGTCAAATTTTGCCTAAAAAGTCTAAAAAAGTGCTGGCAGAGAGATACTTTTGCTGTATGTAAATTTATAATAATATGAAAAATCTACTTCACACAGGGGTCGAACCGAGAGCTCTACGCAAAGTATTTGTTGACCTGTTGCGAGACTTGTTCAAATCGTTGTACAAATGTCTACCTATCCTTTCTAGTTTGATCGATGTTAGTTGGAACTGTTATGAATATGCAACTTGTATTCCACGGGGGCCAATGGCCACAATATATAGTACATATGACTTGGGGGACACGAAAGTAAATCTAGTCTAATACGGACTCCTAGACCAATACTAATACTCCTTAACACCCCCCCTCAAATGCAAAGCGTATGCAATAGCATTGCATTTGAAGAAGTGTAACACTAGAAAATAAAAGGATAATCCAAAATCCGCGTCTTGAGAGTGTCGTCGTAGCATGAAGAGTCTTCAAAACCTGTGGAGTCAAGCCAAAACAATCGATCATAGAAGACCGACGGAGACCGATAGAGGATCAAAAGTAGAGCATGTCATAACAGATCATAGCACAAGAAGCCAATGGCATAAGAAGCCCACGGCAAAAGAATGTGCGTAGATCAACAATGACAATGCGAAAGGAGGCCACAAAAATCCTATAGAGAGGACCAGGACCAAGAAGATGAGGCCACAACAGGACCGAGAAAAAGAGGCCACAAACGGACCGAGATAATGAGGCCACAAAAGGACCGAGAAGAAGAGGCCACAAATGGACCGAGAAGAGGAGGCCACAAAAATCCTACAGAAGGACCAGGACCGAGAAAAGAGGCTGACAAATTAGGTAGGTATAGTGGACTCGCATGACATGAGAAACACAAAAAAAGAAACAACGGATTTGGTGGACGCAGCGGAAAATAATAGAATACTAGAAAAGCGAAGCGACGAACGGTGGTGGCAGCGGAAGTGAATCACGGCGCAGAGGGCCAGGACCAACCAGAGGACCCGTGATGCGCTCCTGACTGTGAAGACGATGGTGTCTCGGAGCTAGATGAGTTAGCAACAAGACCGATAGAACCTGTCGAGGAAGAACCTGAAGCCATAAGTTGACGCAGAAGTCGCACAATATCTTGCTCAGTCATGGACACTGGTGAAGGCGTCGAAGGCGTCGGGGCGGGAGCACGAGTCCCCGGTCGGCAGTCGGTGAAGTTTCCCGGCCGGTGGAACTGCAGCAGAACGGCGGCCGGCGGACTGAGGAACCAGGCGGCCGGTGGACGTGATGGCTCGATCTGGGAGCAGCTTTGGAGAAGCAATGGATCGGGAGGCAGGCTGTACTACAAGCGGCAGAGAAAAATAGAAAGAAAAAGGGGACCACAACGGATCGGAAGACCACAATGGATCGAAGACCACGAACGGATCGGAGATTTGGATCGAGATGAGCACGAGTTGCGCGTGCGAGAAAAAATCCCTAAACCTAGGGCTCTGATACCATGTTATGAATATGCAACTTGTATTCCACGGGGGCCAATGGCCACAATATATAGTACATATGACTTGGGGGACACGAAAGTAAATCTAGTCTAATACGGACTGCTAGACCAATACTAATACTCCTTAACAGGAACCAATAGTAGAATTCTGCAATAAGCTCTATGGTAGAGGTATCACTGAACAGGACTTGTTCATCAATCACATTTTTAAAGACGATGGTTATAGTAAAAAAGTTTCCAGAAAATTACTTCGTGTGAAGTACACATTCTTCCAACAATTATTGACTCCTTATGCTGTCCTTTTTTTTATCTAGACTTCGAGGGTACCAGATCTTTTACCCGAGGAAACAAGCAAGGAATGGTTAAGTGGTACCAAAAGTATCCGTTCGGCAGGGAAAAGTTTAAAAGAGAGGGTTAAGAACAATGGCTTCAATTTCAGAGATTACTTGACTGACCCAAGGGTTGGTCCAGCTTTGCTGTTGTGTGCATGCATTTCATGGGCAACAATATGGTTCAAGCATAGCCAAGCAATTCAGAAGACTCCAAAGGTAATACATTTTAGCTTTACCATGTCATATAGATATACGCCTGCACTGTTTACTGATCCGAACAAGTATTCGCTCTGCTTAGCTTTCACATTTGTTAGCCAAGTCGATTACAGCTAAATGAAAATATAGTCTTGCATGAACGATACACGAGCAAAGTCGTAAAGTGTAATATCATGTTCCCTGATTTGTAGCATATGAGAAATTTTGGGCCACCAATCGAGTCAGCCACACATGGTGACATGGTCTTCATTCTTCCGATAAAACGAGTCAATGCAACTGTATTTGATTTTAAGTTACTTTTTCGCATTTTCTACGTTTTTTGGACTCCTTTTGTTTTGTGGGAAGTCGGAGTTAACCGGTTGTCATAGTTCAGGAAGTATTTTGCGCTCATTCTGCAGTTTGGGCTCAATTTTCTGAATTCTGACAATATATATTATGTCTTCCAGGAGGAAGCTCCTAAAGACAAGACCGAGAAACGTCGCCGTCCAAAGCTTAGCACAACTCTCTTTGGTCAACCCACTACTGAAGGTGTTGCTGATCCCGAACCCAAAGATGCTCGTCAGTGGGAAATGGAGGGCTCAGATTCGGACTAATGATTTGCTCCAAGAACGAGTTGAACTTCGCTAAATGTATATCTGATAGTTGAGTGATAGGACTATTAGGGTACCGCCTGACAAAAGCATAACCAATCTGAAAAATCACATCTCTGACCCTTATTACTGTATTCTTTAGCACGGGTCTATCCATCTGCTTGGATGCTGACATAGACCCGCTTCTCAGCCTGCGAGAGAATGTATTGCTAGAGATGTTCTTATATTGTTTTGGTCGAGGTGTTTGAATTTGGAGGTGGGTCCATGCCTCCACTGCCACCTTTTAGTTTCTGAATTTTATCTCCCTTCTCGAGTTCTCGCCCTCACGTAGCTAGGGTTTAGTGTCCCTCCCTTCGGCGGCCTAGGAGGATCACTCACGGTTTTCTTTAGTCGCAAAAAAAAAAGGATCACTCATGGTTTAGCGTCCATCCCCCCTTTGCCCCTGCAAGGAGTTAGATTAGCTCAGCTGCAACTGGATTAAATTGTACTGCTCATAGGCCACACGTGTTGCAGCAAATAATTTACTCACCATCTTCAGTGATTTGGATTATGGAAAGTCTTAACAACCAAATTCATGGATTCTTCCGTCTCGTACAAATATGGTTGTTTCGCCTTCATATCACAGCGGGGTGGTGGCGCAGTTGGCTAGCGCGTAGGTCTCATAGCTATACCGTGAGTGATCCTGAGGTCGAGAGTTCGAGCCTCTCTCACCCCAAACAAATGTAATGATGAAACGCTCAGCGACAACTTGGGTCGTCGCAGTTCCACCTGAATCATCAGGTGAGATTGAGCACCTCTGAACTTTGTCACACCTTTTTTTCCTTCTTTGAATTATTTATTTCGCGTTTGAACGCTTCTCTGAATGTCAGTGCTTGTTTCGATCGGGTGCCTGATTAGTTCCAATGGGCACATCAGGTTTCGTTCAAATTTGGAAAGTTCGGTAGTCGACTTCCAGGTTTCAGCATCTTCTGTCCCAATGCTCGGTTCGACTGAGGAGGTTGAATTATGCTAGTGCTGCGCTTTAGCTATGTGTCTCCGCCTTCGTGTTTCAGATGAGCTGATGCGATGAGCTAGTGCTGTGCTATCACAATACAGTCCGGTGAGGCGGTGAGCTAGGCGTAGCAGTTTTGTTTGAGCTGGCGTCCCATGACAGTGGAGAATGAAGGAACATGAGCTGTGACTGTGAGCCTGTGACCGCGAGGCAGTTTGATTACACAAATTTGGGAAACCTGCATATCGCAGCACTTGTAGTGTAGCATCGGTTCAGAGAATCTTACAAATTTGAATGTTGGACGACGGCTTGTATGAGCTCATAATTGCACCCTGAATTCTTACACTGGTATGCGATCTCTGAACCTGGTTTCTCACACCGAGGCGTTCTGGTCACGTAATCTAGACCGCTGGTTTCCGGTCCAACGGACAAGATCTCACTCTGGCGCCGCCCAGTACCACCAATCCTCGCGGCGTCAGCCGCCGCCGCTGCTGCTGCGCCACCTTCTCTCCCTGCTCCTCTGACGACGGCCTCCCAGATTCAGCTCGCCTCCGCTCGTCCTGCGCAGGCAGGCCTGCCTCTCCGCCAAGCTCGCCGACCCGTTCGTCGCCCCAGGTTACTAGGTTAGCATCCTCCCCCCCCCCCCCCCCCCCCCCGCTTCTGTTAACGTTGTGACTGTCAGACTGTGAGACTGTTGTAACCGTGGAGTGGCGGGATTCGTTGCAGCCTTGCAGAGGTGGAGGAGGCGGTGGCGGGATTCGTCACCGGCAAGCGCGAGGCCACCGAGGTAGCCCACGCGTAGGTACTACTAGTCCCCCACGTTGTCATCGCCTACTGCGTTAGTTTACTCTGCTTTACTCCCGTTGCCGAAATTACATGCACCAGATTCAATTCATGTGTTTTAGAACCTGAATCACCTTCTAGTATGGACTCTCGATGCTGTGTTACTGATATGATGTACCTGTTTACACAGCCCTGGATCTGAAAGTAAAGTGATTCATGTGGATTGGTTTGTACCATTCATTCAGATGAGATGCCTATTTCAAGCTATCTTTTTGCTGGGGTGTTTCATTTGAAGTACTGTTCGGTACGGAGATACGGTGGCGGACGCAGACGCTGAAATGGCAACGACACGTTCGTTTTGCTTAAGATGGTGGCTGACGAAAGTGGGGGAGGGCGTGTCTATGGGATGAACATCCAAGATACTGCGATATATAGCACTTCCTCTTTTCAAAAAATGGCTGTCGGTAGCCAAGAGCTATGCATTTGAAGCAACTGCAGGAGATGTAAAAATAATTGCTGGTTTGTTTCTGGACTACCAAATGTGGCTTGTTTTATCCATCCTCTATGAGAGACAAAAAATGAAGCAGTGTAGATGATTATGTAGCAATACTGATATAAGTTTTCCGATATTCTTGGTCTAAATTTTTTCGTTGTGATATTCTACCTGGACCTTACCATTTTGAAGAAGTGGAAGGGGAAAGAGTCTCACTGCCACATTCTCATGAAACCTCACGTTGTGCCATGTGCTGACTGAACTCTATATGTTTTTGCTACAGATGGAGCTAGTCAAATTGTTTCTGATATGTCACAGTAGACTGGAGTAGATTGTTCTAAGTTTTTTTTACTTCATTGGTGTTTCAGTTATATAGTTAAATAAAACAGTGTCCTGAAATTGGCAGTTCAAGTAACTATGATCCTGACCATGTATTCTTAGGCTTGTCGCATTCAATCTGGGCTACCCTCCAGGAGGACATAAAACAACAGTCACAGTACCTAAGACAACTGAGCTGGCATTGCAAGCTGCCAGCAGAATTGTTAGCCCAGGGGGACTCATAAGTGTCCTTGTCTACATTGGGCATCTAGGTGGAAGGTAATAGTAAGTTGGCAACAGCTAATATTATTTAAAGTGATTGCTCCTTGTTAGTTTTTTCAGTGATTGATGATTTACAAAATGTCTAATATATATTATATACTTGTTTGTAACATGTCAGCAGAATCTTATTATTCAACGGTAATACTCTAATCAAATATCATTTAAGACTGAATCCATTTATCTTCTTCGCTTTCTTGCGTGTAGGGATGAACTCACCATTGTCGGATCATTTGCATCAAGCTTGTATGTTGATACATGGGTAAGTTGCAAGTTTGAATGATTAACAGACCAGTTGCTCCAGTACTTGTTCTCCTGCACAAGAAATGATCACAGTTCCGGTGACAGTGAGGATGTACAATTTGGGACTCCCTGTTGATGGAACTAAGTGCTACAATGCATGAAATGAATCTGTAATGCTGAATTGCTGATCGCCATTATGAGTTGCGAGGAAGGGATTCTGTATTGGCTCTGTAACCGAATGATTTTTTTTGTCAATGGTACAATTTTCTTAACACGAATCTTCTTGTTGTGAAGCCTGTGATGCTGGCTTGCTGATTGAGGTTTTAAGTTATGAGAAGTTGTACAAAATTTGTCAAACAAAAGCTATGGGCTCACAGAACAAAAAGAGAAGAGAAGGCATCAGTTCAAAGATGGGTCGAGGAGTGGCCAGACTGAATTCTGTTGAGTTTCTGTGCTAGGTCCATTTGTTGCGGTCCTGTTGCTCTTTCTTTTTGTATCTTCTCTCTCTTTTTTCTTCTTTGTATCATCTGTGAACCATGGCTGTAAAAACTTCCGAGTTCTCTCGGCTTTTAATGAAATTATCACCGTTGCAGTGAAGCTCTACAATTTTGGGACTCCATGTCCCGTTCCTGCTCGAACTAAGTACTGCAGTACATTACTAACCCTGTGATGCTGAAATAGTACTGATTGCAGTTTTGAGTTTCAAGAAAGGAATTTGTAAGGCTATAGTTAGCTGCAACTGAATCAAACTGCTGTCAATTGTACATTTTTCTTAATTTGAATCATGTTCCCAGTTTGAAGCAAGTCTGATCTGTTAATTTCTCTCCAAGCTGATTGAAGCTTTGGGTCTAGTTGGCCTTGGAAGGATAAAACTTGGCCATTTATTGTGTTCTACGTAGCAATCACTCAGAATTTCATATATCTTATAGTCAAACTGTCAGAGAGACTTGAATAGGTGCGAAACTGTTAAACTGAGCCACACAGACTAGTAATTATCAGATGGAAAACAGTATTACAAAAGGTGCAATAGCCAGTTGTAAGCTCAAAGTCATGAACTAAAGTCGAATATGATTAAATGTTACAGCACAGCACATTGGCTGGACAAGCATCCAAAATGAAAGCATAAGATCAAATAAACTCCTACACTTTTCTACTGAATCCAAATTCCCAATCATCTTCTAACTATCGCCGTTTGCTTGTCATCAACTCAACCAGCCAGCTCGGGCCATGATCAGCACAAAGGTCTTCCGCTGCAAAAGGGAACTGGTGGTGCCACCGTCATCGAGCAGGGCCAGGGAGCCGGTAACTCGCTGATGCCATGTGTTGGTCCCAGTTTCTGTCGTCTGCAAGATACCGAACCAACCATTCGTCGACATCGGCCTGCGTCATGGAACTGGAGTTGTCACTGAGTAAGGTATCCTTGACAGGTGTATTTGGCGCGGGAGGGGAAGGATTTGGTGTCGGAGCAGAGAACTCGTTCCAGGACTGCTCATCGCCAAGAACGGCGAGCGGATTTGGTACTCGGAGTTGCTGGCGCAGGGGATCAGAATTCTCTCCAAGAAATGCTTCATGGGTCAGCGGATTCGGTGCGGGAGGGTAAGGAAACAGCAGTTGCCGTCTGGCAGGAGAAGAACCGACCGTGGGCTTCGTGGTCTTGCGCGCAGACGCGGACAGGGATGAAGCCGGAGAGAAATCAAGATCCGCCGCCTTTCTCTTGCGCCCGGACACATTGCTGTTGCAGGCGGATGCCGATGACGAAGCCTTGGATGCGGATTTGAGGAACCGAGGGCTACGGTAGATCTTGCAAAGAACGATTCTTGGTTCGCCGCCGCCGACTTGCTCATCCAGGCTGAAATCCACCATGATCCACTCCGGCTTCTTGCCTTCTTCCTTGGGCTTGGGCGTGTAAGTGAACCTCTCCAGGCGGCCGACGGGGCGACCCTCCACCGGCTCGACGACCACCTCCCCCCTCTCGCCCTTCCAGGTGCCCTTGCCACCGCCAACGATCCGTGGCTTGCGGCCGTCGCGGGCGATTTGGGGCTTCACCGGGCAGAAGAAGTACCAGTTCTGGCTCTCGCCGAAGATCCTGGCCGGCCCGGGCGGGTAGAGCGAGGTGAGCGTCTCGGGATCTTGGCCGTACACGTCCGCCTCGAAGAAGAAATGTTGGGTGGCGGCAGGGAGCGCCGATCCGGCCATCTTTGGGAGGAGGTACTGCGTCACGAGCTCGTGGTTCTGTGGGTAGAAGGAGCTTCCCGGCGTGTGCTGTAGGGGAGAAGTTGGCGATGCCATGGCGGGATGGATTTGCGAGATGAGCGCGAACGAGCTAGGGTTTGGGGATTTGGGGATTTGGAGATCAGAGCGCGCGTGAAAACGAAGCAGAAACGCGGGTGCTATTTGAAACGCGTAACGCCCAGTTCTTTTGGAGATCGGACAGCTTTATCTTGGGCTGGGCCGAAGGGGCCCTAATTTTGCGAAGAGACGCGTTTTTGGATGCTCTTTTTTTTTCTTGAGGAATTCAGTGCCCATTCGATTACTTTCCTATGGATTCGAGGTTTCAGATCCGGGATATGTTTTTACTGTGGAACTGTTAGCTCAGCATACTCTACATCGTACTTCTTGAGATAGCTGATCTTCCGCGGTTCAAGATATCATTACGGTATCTTTCTTTGATCATATTGTTCAGCAACTTCTTTACTAGTTGAAACAATATACTCCCTCCGATCCATAAAGTGTCGGACGAAATGCACTTACGAGGTACAAAATCGTAGTTGTACGAGCGACAGTTTTTTAGGATCGAAGGTAGTAGCATTATAGTATCCCGACGCAACAAAGCACGCTGATCCTCATAGTACCGTACCAATCTTCAAGAAACGAGCAGCTCAGACCATGACCCAAGGAGCATTCAACATTATAAAAGAGCATCACTAGCATATCTCTACTCCTATAAAAACCACGGTTGGTGATGATGGTGTGTCTGCCATCTTTCATCTAGGATCGTTCGATTTATATCTAACGGACCAGAACACCCACATTACATATTTGTAGATAACCCCTTGTGTTCCTATCTCTCCCCCAACTTCATCCAACCACCTGAAAATGGGAAAGCCCATAAAAAAGGGAAAAACCGCCGTGAGAACCAGAAGACCACCCGCCGGCAACGTCGGGAAAGATATGGCGTGGTGGCCGCCGCCGGTGCCATCCTCCCCCGGAGCGTCTCGATGCCTCCCTCGGCTGGATTTAAGATCCTTGTAAGGGTGAAAATAAATAATGACCGTGGCAACGCACGGGCATTCAACTAGTACACTAAAACAACATACCGCAACATCAGTTTTGGGTAATCAGTTTTACGGTTTGGAAATGTATCGCAGCAGAGCAGATACCAAAAGTTTGGACTGTAAATTTCAAACAAAACTTCACGCGAGATCTCAACTACGATCACGCAAATAGAGTTCATCACACACATCACGAGAACATAGCACAAACACATATTTAAACTAAAACCAAACCCTAGCACTACTTCACCGGTGACCTGGTACATCACCAGTGAGCTCACTCATTGCGGTCGCGTATTAGTTGGCGACGGACTTGAGCGCAACCACGACGAAGTCGTGCTCCCCTAGCGGCTTCAAGACGTCGCTCCAACTCTAGATCGCCTTTCCATGCCGCTTCGTGTAGAGCCTCCCCAGAGGCAACATCGGTTTCATGACACCGCTTGATGTGGGGCAAGATGTGTCATCCCATGTCATGAATCGGCGGCGGGCGCGCTTGCTGATGGCGGAGACGGCGCTGCTTCTCGTCGTCGCTACCCGGACTGCCCCCACGGCCCTCATCGCTCCCGCCGATGCCATGAGCGGATGCGGATGCCATCGTTCTGGCAGAGAAGACGGAAGAAATGAAGCGGGGAGGCGGAGAGGGATCGCCGGAGTTGGAGAATACGCTGCGAAGGAGGCGAGAACACTTCGGAGTGGATCGAGTGACCTAACCCTAAATCGGCCCCAAAACCCTTGATATATGGATCGGGGATCGATTTAGTGGGTACCCAAAAACTTTTCCCGAGTCGGGCCAATATGCGGTTTCTGTTCGAACCATCAAAATGGCCCTAAACCGTATAGTTATCGGAATTTTCCGGGTCGAGGGGGTGGTGTTTAGGTGATTGGCTGGAGATGCTAAGTGCATTTTCGTTTAAGTTGACAGGTTTGTTGATGCCAAGTAGAAAGTATGAATTGAGATGGAACGGGTTTTGAGTAAAAGAAAGTCTAACTCTTATAATTACATCACACATGCTGAAGGAAAAGGCCTTCTTAGACCTCACAGAGGTTGCAGATTGCAAGCTGCTATGAGTCGATTATTCAAGCACTACTCGCAAATGCGCCACCAGAGGCGCGGGTTAGTGCTTGGGCATCATCGGCCTGGCTGCGGCGATCATCATCGTCAAGCTTCGCCTTCTCCTGGTTCCTGAGGCTATAGATGACAACGATGTGAGAGATGTCGTTGAGAAACTTCTGCTTGTCCCTTGAGACAGGCTTCCTGTGTAGAGAAAAGTGCCGCCAGCTGTAACCACAAGGTCTTGCAGGAAGCCTCTCAAGCAGAGGTAGACCCATCAATTTTTCAAAGCCTTGGCAAGCTAAAGCATGACTGATTTTTTTTGGCAAGCTAAAGCGTGACTGAATTTTTTTTCTCATACACATCAACAAATATAATCATCACATAGGGACAATATACCTTCAACAAGATTTTTCATGCATAAAGATGGACAAGGTACATAAGTGATGGGGTTCGTAGCAGAAAAACAATAATTTTTCTAACTAGCGCAACACCGAAAACTAGCCAAGATCTAACTATCTAGTAATGCTGTAACGGAGAAGTTATCGGACACGTACCCTCGTAGACCGATAAGCGGGAAATACGCTCCCGCACAAGCGTTGCCGATGAAGACGTACGTAGCCGACCTCAAGGTCGCGGAGAACTTGGCGCGACGAAGAAGGAGGCGACGCCACGACGATGCTCTAGTGTCGAGCCTGAGTGTTCGGCACCTCCGAGTAATCGCACACGTACGGACCTTGACGATGACCTCCGGGCTCCCCGATCCAGCCGAGATAGCGGAAGCGAGAACTTTGGGTGGAATCCCGCAGCACAACGGTGTACTGCGGTTTGTAGGTCTCACGTATATAAAGTCCAAACGTGGGACCGCATACGCCGAGAGACGGAGAGGGTGGAAGTGGACAAAGGGAGAAGCCTAGGCCAACCGGAATTAATTCCTAGATTTATTGTGTATTTTCTCAATTAATCCGGGCTGCCTATTTATTAGAGGAGAGGGGTTGCACCTCTCCTCAAGTTGTCCATGTGGGACTAAACAAAGGAGAGGGGAGGGGGGTGGTGCGCCGGCCAAGGAGGGCCTGGCCGCACCCCATGGTGGCCGGGTGGGCCCCATGGCCCAGCCGCCCCACCCCATGGGGGGTTCGGGCCCCTCCTAGGCCTTTCCCTCCGGGGTTTGGCCCATCTAGGTGGGTTGCCCCTTTTTTCTCCTTTTAATTTAATATTAAATTAATATAAATATATATAATTCCATAATTAATATATTTACATACTATTTAATCTCCCGTGACTCCGAAATAATTTTCGGATCACTCCGAACTCACTTCGGTCTTCCTCGGAACACTTCCGTTCTTGCCGGAACTTTTCCGGAACCTTCTTTCTCTATACCTAAATGATTCTGATGTTTCCAAAACGTTCTTCAAGCGTCGTCAAGACCTTAAGTGTGTTACCGTACGGTTCGGGAATACTCCAGACATGGTCGAGACCCTTCGCTCGCCAATGACCGTCAGGGAGCCCTGGATGACTGTGACGGCCCCTGTGCATTCCAGAATAAATCGTTGTTGAACCGTTAACATGATATGTTCATTCCCTTTGTTCCATCGATACTACCTTTGTCCGAGATACGACCGTCAACATCCTATGTTGTGTTTTATCTCGTTACCGACAAGGGTTACTTTAACTCGTTCCGTGATATTACATCTCCAATGACCTAGTCATACGTTGCGCAGCTTTATAGATGTAATCTCACCGAGTGGGCCCAGAGTATCTTTCCATCACACGGATGAACAAATCCCGCTCTTGATCACTCGCCCCGACTACTTACTTCCAATACCCGAAAGTGTCACCTTTATTGTCACACTATATAAGATATGACGTTTGATGCGATCAAAGTATCTTCCACAAGCAGCGACTTGATCTAATCTCACGGTCTAAGGAATAAGCTATCATGTTACTCTCCTATTGCAGTGTTGAACTTAGTGATACGATCCTCTTGCAATACTTTGGTGGGTAATGTCCATCAAATTATTCAACTAATAAAATGACTCCATCATCAACTGTTATGAATCAATATGATCGGGAAATCACGATCATCCATTGACTGATGGACTAGTTGGCTTAACTAGGGACTCTGGTTTGTTTACATACCACACGTGTATTAATAATTCCGATTAATACAGTTATAGCATGGTATAAAACTAATTATAAACTTAATGAGATAATGCGATAAATACTTATTATTTATTTGCCTCTAGGGCATATCTCCAACAGTCTCCCACTTGCACTAGAGTACAAATAAACCAGCTGCATTTCTATACCAATCATACAACCTTATCCATTATAAGCGTTTATGATAATGCCTGCTTGTGGAAGAGTTCTCCTTCGGCCAGAACCAATTCATAACCGTAAGTTCTTTGCGAATCACTGACATCACCTAGTTTGATATCATTCTGTTATATACATATTTGGCAACTAAGTGAGACTTTTGTTTCTCCGCGCTTTACTCTGATCCCGTATCAGTTAATTGCATTAAACACACTCATTTTGGAGAATACACTTTCTCTACCAATCCTATGTAATTTCGCAGTACCTATATACTTTTATATTTACCTAAGTAGATCCTGACATTCTATTGTCAGCTTAATGCCTTAACAATCAATCCTATGACGACTTGATCCTTATTTCCTTCTGTCGTCTAGGTTGATCATTTTAACATAACATTTGTTAAACTCATCATCCTTTACAGACTTGAAATAACCACATATCTCATGACTGATGGACTAGTTTATGTAGAGGCTTAACTAGGGACTCTGGTTTGTTTACATACCACACGTGTATTAACAATTCCGATTAATACAGTTATAGCATGGTATAAAACTAATTATGAACTTAATGAGATAATGCGATAAATACTTGTTATTTATTTGCCTCTAGGGCATATCTCCAGCAGTCTCCCACTTGCACTAGAGTACAAATAAACCAGCTGCATTTCTATACCAATCATACAACCTTATCCATTATAACCGTTTATGATAATGCCTACTTGTGGAAGAGTTCTCCTTCGGCCAGAACCAATTCATAACCGTAAGTTCTTTGCGAATCACTGACATCACCTAGTTTGATATCATTCTATTATATACATATTTGGAAACTAAGTGAGACTTTTGTTTCTCTGCGCTTTACTCTGATCCCGTATCAGTTAATTGCATTAAACACACTCAGTTTGGAGAATACACTTTCTCTACCAATCCTATGTAATTTCGCAGTACCTATATACTTTTATATTTACCTAAGTAGATCCTGACATTCTATTGTCAGCTTAATGCCTTAACAATAAATCCTATGACGACTTGATCCTTATTTCCTTCTGTCATCTAGGTTGATCCTTTTAACATAACATTTGTTAAACTCATCATCCTTTACAGACTTGAAATAACCACATATCTCAGCTTCTTTTAAACAATGAGGATAAGCTTGGTTTTACTTGTGATGAATCACAAATTCACCTCGGTACTTGTTCTTCTTGTAAGAACACTAGTCATATCACGTCGAGTATATAATATGGTTCCATATGCTGCCACCTTATCATGGCATAGAGGTGCAACATATTTTACAATCATGATTATTTTCTCTAGATTTACAAGGACCATTTCCTTGTCACGTCTTATTCTGACCTTTCAGAATCTAATCTAGAAAAACACCTCGACTTCCATTTTAAACTTCCTGATCTATTCAAATAGACACTAATGTTTTAAATCATATATGACTTCATTCTAATTTCATAATTACTTCTAATTCATTTTCCTAGTACCACCTATTATATGTCGTTTACATATAAGCACCTGACTTAGCTCCCACTCAAAATGTCAATTACATTTGAGATTGTGTAACTTATGATGCTCCCACTCAAAATGTCAATTACATCTCATTTTGTGTAGCTCATAAGCCCCCACTCAATAATATGTCTCTTACATATTAAATATGGTAAGCTGTCCTACTCCCACTTAAATTATACAAATATAATTTCTTTCGATATTTCGGTCTATACCAAAATCCTTGATCATTTATCAATTCGAAAATATCCAAATACGATGTATTACACTTGTCTAATACAAATCCAAAAGACTTAGGCATGTCTACATCCAATGCAGTCAAACAATTTTGATTTTGTCCAAGACATTCTTTATGACAAAATTAGCTTTATGTCCTTCTCATAGTTTCATCCTTTTCGCACAGCCTGCCATGTGAAAAATCAAGTAACCTGTTACTTAATAAGATTCAAGCAACATTTACTATCATAATCTTAAATGCAACCTTTTGGATTTATGACTCATTAGTCATGATTCGAATTTGGTATCACCTTTTAATTTCTTTGTATTTCGTAGGTATCCCTTGTTCTAGTAACAAGATCATTAAATCATAAATATTAATCTGTGACCGGACAGAAAATAACCTTAATGCCTACTAAAAAAAACCTTAATGAAAACACCATGATCTTTTATCATAATTTTTTTTCCATTTGTAGAGTTTTTGTTACCGGAACATGTTCCGAAAACATTATCTCTCACGTAATGCGAACAAGGTCAATTACCTCATTTAAGCTTTTACTTTATTCCATATCCTTTCTTGAAAACTTGTTTTTCAATAAATCACCAAGTTAGCAATACTAGTTTTGCCCTTGTCGGTGTTTGCCATATGAAATATATATATATTCATTCCTATGAATATTTTACAATGAACTATTTCGTATATAGTTTCATATTATCATATAATCCTATAAACCACGACACTTAACATATTGTCGTTCATACGATTTTTAGGTGAAGATTTCAAAATAAGGGAGTTTACTAATTCTAACAAAAACATTCTACGTAACGTCTAAACTTTTAAGAGATACCTTTTAAGACCATACTTTATTCAAAATAGAGTATGATTATAATGTTTATATAAATCAACATGTTTGATGTATTATAATATTATAATTTGTGGACCGAAATTTCACAAGTCTTTTATGATAAAATAAATCTTTAAAATCTTTGTTATTATAATCCAGTTATAAGGACCCGATTTTATATGCACCTTTTCTCTGAAAAACCCTTTTGATCTAATCAAATAATTTTAGACAATTGTACCTCTACATTCTATTGTCATCTTAATGCCTTAACAATCAATCCTATGACGACTTGATCCTTATTTCCTTCGGTCATCTAGGTTGATCCTTTTAACATAACATTTGTTAAACTCATCATCCTTTACAGACTTGAAATAACCACATATCTCATGACTGATGGACTAGTTTATGTAGAGGCTTAACTAGGGACTCTGGTTTGTTTACATATCTCACGTGTATTAACAATTCCGATTAATACAGTTATAGCATGGTATAAAACTAATTATAAACTTAATGAGATAATGCGATAAATACTTATTATTTATTTGCCTCTAGGGCATATCTCCAACAGTCTCCCACTTGCACTAGAGTACAAATAAACCAGCTGCATTTCTATACCAATCATACAACCTTATCCATTATATGCGTTTATGATAATGCCTGCTTGTGGAAGAGTTCTCCTTCGGCCAGAACCAATTCATAACTGTAAGTTCTTTGCGAATCACTGACATCACCTAGTTTGATATCATTCTGTTATATACATATTTGGCAACTAAGTGAGACTTTTGTTTCTTTGTGCTTTACTCTGATCCCGTATCAGTTAATTGCATTAAACACACTCAGTTTGGAGAATACACTTTCTCTACCAATCCTATGTAATTTCGCAGTACCTATATACTTTTATATTTACCTAAGTAGATCCTGACATTCTATTGTCAGCTTAATGCCTTAACAATCAATCCTATGACGACTTGATCCTTATTTCGTTCTGTCATCTAGGTTGATCCTTTTAACATAACATTTGTTAAACTCATCATCCTTTATAGACTTGAAATAACCACATATCTCAGCTTCTTTTAAACAATGAGGATAAGCTTGGTTTTACTTGTGATGAATCACAAATTCACCTCAGTACTTGTTCTTCTTGTAAGAACACTAGTCATATCACGTCGAGTATATAATATGGTTCCATATGCTGCCACCTTATCATGGCATAGTGGTGCAACATATTTTACAATCATGATTATTTTCTCTAGATTTACAAGGACCATTTCCTTGTCACGTCTTATTCTGACCTTTCAGAATCTAATCTAGAAAAACACCTCGACTTCCATTTTAAACTTCCTGATCTATTCAAATAGACTCTAATGTTTTAAATCATATATGACTTCATTGTAATTTCATAATTACTTCTAAGTCATTTTCCTAGTACCACCTATTATATGTCGTTTACATATAAGCACCTGACTTAGCTCCCACTCAAAATGTCAATTACATTTGAGATTGTGTAACTTAGGATGCTCCCACTCAAAATGTCAATTACATCTCATTTTGTGTAGCTCATAAGCCCCCACTCAATAATATGTCTCTTACATATTAAATATGGTAAGCTGTCCTACTCCCACTTAAATTATACAAATATAATTTCTTTCGATATTTTGGTCTATACCAAAATCCTTGATCATTCATCAATTCGAAAATATCCAAATATGATGTATTACACTTGTCTAATACAAATCCAAAAGACTTAGGCATGTCTACATCCAATGCAGTCAAACAATTTTGATTTTGTCCAAGACATTCTTTATGACAAAATTAGCTTTATGTCCTTCTCATAGTTTCATCCTTTTCGCACAGCCTGCCATGTGAAAAATCAAGTAACCTTTTACTTAATAAGATTCAAGCAACATTTACTATCATAATCTTAAATGCAACCTTTTGGATTTATGACTCATTAGTCATGATTCGAATTTGGTATCACCTTTTAATTTCTTTGTATTTCGTAGGTATCCCTTGTTCTAGTAACAAGATCATTAAATCATAAATATTAATCTGTGACCGGACAGAAAATATCCTTAATGCCTACTAAAAAAACCTTAATGAAAACACCATGATCTTTTATCATAATTTTTATTTCCATTTGTAGAGTTTTTGTTACCGGAACATGTTCCGAAAACATTATCTCTCACGTAATGCGAACAAGGTCAATTACCTCATTTAAGCTTTTACTTTATTCCATATCCTTTCTTGAAAACTTGTTTTTCAATAAATCACCAAGTTAGCAATACTAGTTTTGCCCTTGTTGGTGTTTGCCATATGAAATATATATATTCATTCCTATGAATATTTTACGAAGAACTATTTCATATATAGTTTCATATTATCATATAATCCTATAAACCACGACACTTAACATATTGTCGTTCATACGATTTTTAGGTGAAGATTTCAAAATAAGGGAGTTTACTAATTCTAACAAAAACATTCTACGTAACGTCTAAAATTTTAAGAGATACCTTTTAAGAACATACTTTATTCAAAATAGAGTATGATTATAATGTTTATATAAATCAACATGTTTGATGTATTATAATATTATAATTTGTGACCAAATTTCACAAGTCTTTTATGATAAAATAAATCTTTAAAATCTTTGTTATTATAATCCAATTATAAGGACCCGATTTTATATGCACCTTTTCTCTGAAAACCCCTTTTGATCTAATCAAATTATTTCAGACAATTGTATCTTTTAGTAAATACCTTTTATTTACTTAGTCATACAATAAAGGTTCCAATAACAATTATCACTACTTAATTTAATTTAACAATCATCTTGCATCATTTCAAATCAAATTTCTTCTCATATTGATATATCAATATTTTCAATCATCATGTGTCATTAGACATAACGCATGCAAATACACAAGATCAAAATATCCAAAATATTTGCAACGCTAATATGACCAAAAATTTGGTAGTGTATTTTATTATTGACTTAGGATATTTATTTTAGCATTTATGTCCACTACGCTATCATTGAGATTAATACACAAATAACTTGTTCATAATCGAAATCTGACCATAAGAAACTTTATTCATAATAAAACAACTTGCTTGTTCCCTTACAAATATGAATAACTTGTCTCACCGAATGCAAGACACACTTATTACAATCACTCTCAAAATCGATTACAAAAATTCTTATTCAAAACTACTAATCAAAAACTGATAACTATGGGCGTGAAACTCCTTGGCCATCAACTATCTTGCTTGCCATCATTCCGCAACATCATGTCGTACTTTGCAACTATCTTGTGATATTCTGGTGCTGTTTCATAAAACAGAACATAAGCATCAAATACTTTAATATTAACAAGTGCAAGAAATAACATTTATAACTTGTATATCAAATATACCTTGCGTGTCATAAATTTCTCCTTCAATGGGTTCCACCTTCACATCTTTGATTTCAACCAGGAAATCATGGAAGAGGAGTGACTCACTTTTAATCACATATTCATCGACATGCTCCTTATAGCTAGGAGGTAGAGAACGCAACACTGCCTGTATTGCAAAAGTATCCGACATCCAGTAATTGCACACATTTGTGAGATCATCGTGAATATCAAACATCCTGCACAAATGTGTTTCCAAGCAGGTATGTTCTTCCATCTTGAGTGAAAGAAACTCATCCAGCTGCTTGTACTGCTTAAGTTTCACTTGGTCTCTAAACCAAGCTTTAAGAGCATCTATCATTACAACAGGCTCCATGTGACGAAACTCATTTTTCAACTCATGATCCATGCAGCCAAACATCGTGTATTGAACACTCGTGAAAATGTCATGACGTTGACGAAAATCTTCTTTTGCCTCTGCACTTGCGGAGTTTCCTGGTTTATATCCTAAGAATTCTTCTATCACGTAAGAAATGTCGTTTTGGTAGAGGACGCCTTTTAGGTTTCTGTACCACGTCATGAAGTTGGATCCGTCGTTTCGGAGATTTCCTTTTCTAATGAAATGATTGAACTCAAGACTTTCTTCCTTAGGGTAAGGCATGATCTACAGAGATAATTTGCAAAGAACATATAAGGCTAAGTTTATAATAATATGAGTTTATTTTATAATCACATTATCAAACACACTCCACTAAGAAAATCATCCCTAAAATATCTTAGTGATTACACGACCCTAATCCACTACACTGCCCCCATCAACAAGGCCGACAACATAATTTCAAAGGTAGGCAACGAAGTACCAATCGCAACAATCATGCGACTCATGCTCGATCTTTCGATCTTCCGTGTCCGAGGCTATGTCTGTACATACTAGGCTCGCCAATATGACCTTAGTATTTTGCGCGTGCAACGTGGCTTACACCCACTGTATGCGAAAAAGAGACGAGTATACCCGCACTGCGGTGTACCCCGTAACGTAGAACTTTCTTGGTGGTGTACACTAAGGGAGAACACAATTTTGGTATTTAATTAGGGATCATCCTATTAACGCTACCGTTGTATATATTAATATAAGCAATCAAATAGGATGCACACACAACAAACAATATCAAAATAATGTAATGAAGTGTGATATGACATGGCCTCGCGCCTTGGTCTCCATGCACGCCCCGGCGGTTCTCCAAGTCTACGGCGCCACCTTTTGCCTCCGATAACTTGAACAATTCATAAAACTTACCGTAACCATGTCATATTTAAAATGCCCCACTGCAAAACAAAGTTAGACGCTCTTCTACTTTAACTTTTGCATGTTTTACGTGGCTGGTAGGGCTTTCGTGAAAGAACCGTTTCTTACCTACGAACATACAACCACAACAACGATTAAATAATTGTCTCTATTACACCCTTTTCAGGGCCCTCCATTGAAAATGCTAAGCCATCTAAAGAGAGAGAAATAGACACCCGCTAGCCGCATATATGGTGCAAGCCATATGTCAGTTGCGGAACCAGTCTCGCGTAAGCGTACGCGTAAGGTCGGTCCGAGCCGCTTCATCAACTCGATGCCGACGACATTAGCAAGTGCACACGAGAGGGTAACAATTATGGAATCGATGCCCACATTCAACATGTGTTCTAACCGTACCTGCAATACTACGCATAGATCGGCTCTAATACCACTGATGGGGTTCGTAGCAGAAAAACAATAATTTTTCTAACTAGCGCAACACCGAAAACTAGCCAAGATCTAACTATCTAGTAATGTTGTAACGGAGAAGTTATCGGACACGTACCCTCATAGATCGATAAGCGGGAAATATGCTCCCGCACAAGCGTTGCCGATAAAGACGTACGTAGCCGACCTCAAGGTCGCGGAGAACTTGGCGCGACAAAGAAGGACGCGGCACGACGACGATGCTCTAGTTCCGAGCCTGAGTGTTCGGCACCACCGAGTACTCGCACACGTACGGACCTTGACGATGACCTCCGGGCTCCCCGATCCAGCCGAGATAGCGGAAGCGAGAACTTTGGGTAGAATCCCGCAGCACAACGGTGTACTGTGGTTTGTAGGTCTCACGTATATACAGTCCAAACGTGGGACCGCATACGCCGAGAGACGGAGAGGGTGGAAGTGGACAAAGGGAGAAGCCTAGGCCAACCGGAATTAATTCCTGGATTTATTGTGTATTTTCTCAATTAATCTGGATGCCTATTTATTAGAGGAGAGGGGTTGCACCTCTCCTCAAGTTGTCCATATGGGACTAAACAAAGGAGAGGGGAGGGGGGTGGTGCGCCGGCCCATGGTGGCGGGGTCGGCCCCCTCCTGGGCCTTTCCCTCTAGGGTTTGGCCCATCTAGGTGGGCTGCCCCTTTTTTTCTCCTTTTAATTTAATATTAAATTAACATAAATATATATAATTCCATAATTAATATATTTACATACTATTTAATCTCCCGTGACTCCGAAACAATTTTCGGATCACTCCGAACTCACTTCGGTCTTCCCCGGAACACTTCCGTTCTTGCCGGAACTTTTCCGGAACCTTTTTTCTCTATGCCTAAATGATTCTGATGTTTCCAAAACATTCTTCAAGCGTCGTCAAGACCTTAAGTGTGTTACCCTACGGTTCGGGAATACTGAAGAAATAGGCTTTCGCCCCGCTATATAAATATAGCAACCACACGGCACTCTGAATCGCCGCGTACCAAGCAACACCTTCAAGAAGGAAGGCGACGACGACGACGCTGCTGCCCGGACTGGTCCTAGGGTTTCCCCGGTACGCTCTGAGGTGTGGGGAAGAGGTACACCCGACACCCTCCAGGAAGGAAGGGTGACACTCTCGAGCGTCACCGTGTCGGTGCCAAATGGCAGGGATTTCTCCCGACCCCCAAAAAACCACATTCCAGACAATCTGTAGCGCTCCACCAAACTTGCCATCCACCAGCACATGCCACCACGGTCTTGAAGTCACCATCGTCGTCTCACCAAGGCAAACATTGCAAGGCCGGCCAGCCCGAGACAAAGCAGCCATAGACAAGGTCCGACAGTATCACAACCACGCGGGAGGGAACAGCCTCCACCGCCATAGACGGTAGCCGACCGGACGCAACAACAAGAGCACACCGGGCCATTGGAACCGGAGGGCGGCAGCAGCACAGCCATCTGGTGGACATCCTCCACCGCCATCAGCAGGTGCCGACCGGACATGGCAGCAAGGACACACCAGGCCGGGCAGGCCCGGCCGAGCACCGGGGGGCTCGTAAAGTCCCCGCCGCCATGCTGCTGCACGTAAGCCGTTGCCGCCGCTACCCTCTTGATCGGCCCATAGGCTCGGCCGGACCCAAACATTCCCGTGAAGCTCCCGCTGTCACGCTGCAGACAGACGCGGCGTCACCACTGCCATCTTCATCGCAAGCCGCTCAGCAGGCCAACCGGAGGCAGCAGGGCAGAGCCCGCCCTGACCCAGATGGGCCCGAAGGGCCCAGATCTAGGCCTGCAGGGCCGGAGCTCCACCACCGCCGCCACGGCCACCAACGGCGGCTGAAAGAGCATAATTTGCTCTTACTCATATTTTGGTGATGTTGACAATACAACATGTGCCCCTAACTTATTGTCTAAGTGTGATCAGGTTTATGCAAACATCTCCGTTGATCTCGCATCGAGAAAAGGAAGAAAAGGAGTTGTTATTGCCTCCGGGCGGTAGTACCGCCCCTTTGGGCGGTAGTACCGCTGGGTCCTTTTTGCCAAAAGGCAGGCGGCAGTACCGCTCGAGATTCCGCCCAAAGGGGGTTCAGGCGCCCATGTGCGGCACTACCAGCGGTACTATGGGCGGTAGTACCGCTGGCTCAGGATGGTCAGCGCCGGAGGTTGACCAGCAAGGCAGCAGTACCGCTCGCGGTACCGCCGGATGGAGTTTCGGAAGACCATGTGCGGCACTACCGGCGGTACTACGGGCGGTAGTACCGCTCGTGATGTTTCGAGGCGCAGTCAGCACACTGGTTGACCGCGGCGCAGAAGGCAGAAGGCGCCAACGGTAGTACCGCCCGGCGCAGCGGTACTACCGCTGGTTCAGGAAAAAGGCTCCAACGGCCAGATTTTTGGAGGGCTATTTAATGCCCTCCACCTACCTCCAGCTTGTAAGCTCGCCCAAAAAGAAGAACACCATTGTTGCAAGCTCAAGAATCACTAGATCTCCCAATCCCTCCACCCAAACTCGTTGATCTTGGAGGATTGAAGGAGAAGGCCCGGATCTACATCTTCACCAAGCCGTTTTACATTTCCCCCTCATTTACTTGAGGGCCCCTTTGCTAGGGTTTCCATTGGGAAAACCTAGCTTCTTGTTGATCTCACTTATTGTCTTTGTGACAGATTGTAGCTGTTTGGGAGCCCCCAATCCCGTTGTGGGTTGTGCCCCGAATCGTTGTTGTAAAGGCTCCGGACTCCGCCTTGAAGGTTTCCGATAGTTGAAGGTGAACCAAACCTTTGTGGTGCGGTTCATCGGAGAAGAAGGTGAAGCCTTTGTGGCTGTTGAACCATTGTGTTGGTTCACACCTCTCCAACGAGACGTACTCACCTAAAAAGGAGGAACTCAGAAATACATCCGTGTCTCCGCGTGCTTTGACTTCGGTTACTTCTATCCTTGTTACCGTCTTTACTTAGTGTACCTTGCTTAGTTGCTAGCTTGTCATATAGGTAAATTCACCGTAGTTGCATATCTAGAGAATTTACCTTTTGTGTCAAGCCTAATTTGAAAAAGTACTAAAATTGAAGTAGCACCTATTCACCCCCCCCCCTCTAGGTGTCATACGATCCTTTCAATTGGTATCAGAGCCTCGGCTCTCTTGTTGGGCTTAACCGCCTAAGAGAAGTATGACACAAACTGATGATGATTCCGCGAAGGACCAAGCCACTCCGGCATCCATGGCCGATCTCAAAACGATGGAAACATCATTGAAATCGTCCATGGATACCCAATTTGCTGAGATGCGTGACTTGCTCAAGCAACTGCAAGTGGCAAGGTTCCTATGGAGACCATCCCACTAGAGGACTCGCTAACTCCAATGACGGTGATACCGAGGAGGAAAAAGAGAAAAAGAAAGGGGTTGAAAACTCCGACCTTAAGAACTCCTCCATCCACAACCAAGCCGGAAAGTGGGAAGCCCGAGTACCATGAGGTCTCTCCTCATGGTGTCTACTCTCCCGACCCACTTATCCCTCATCCTCGCATAAATACCTTAGGTCCTCCACCTAAGCTTAATGCATTGGCTTTTACTAGTTGGCAACACTCAATGAAATCTCATGTCAACAGTGCCTCTATCGAGCTTTGGAGGATCATACGAGTGGGATTCAAGGCCGTGGATCCAAACAACTTGACAAGAAGAGAGGTGGTTGATGCTCAACTCAATGCCTCCGCTCTTCACATGCTTGAACTTGCCGTTGGAGAAAATGGTATGCATCACATTCAACATGTCTCCACCGCCAAAGAAGCTTGGGATTGCCTTGAGGTGGTATTTCTTGGAAATGAAAGCATGAAGAGGAATAGATTTGATGCCTTGAGCAATGAGGCCGAAGGTTTCTACATGCTTGATAATGAAACTCATGAGGAGATGTATGGAAGACTCAAGATTCTTGCCAAAGCCTTTTATAATGTGGGGCAACCTATGTGGATGATGCTTGGATCAAGAGGAAGTATGTGAATGCTCTCATGCCCTTCGAGCCCATTGAATTGAAGGCCATACAAGGAAGACACAACTATCTTCTTATGTCATCTAATGAAGTCATGCAAGAAGTGCAAGCCTCCAAGGTTGCCACCAAGAATGCTCTAGACAACCGTGCTAGGGCCATGGGAATGAAACAAGGTCCCTCACTTGCTTTGAAGGCCAAGGTGGTGAGTCTTGATGATAGTGTGGAAATTGAAGCATGCCCAAGCAACATTCTCCCCGATGATCTTGAAAAGTCTACCATGATCACGTGGCTCTTGCCACAAGAGCTTTTTGGCGTGACCCGGCCAAGGCAAAGGCTCAAGTTGATCTAAAAACAATCCAAGTGGAAGAAGGAGTTTGCTATAGGACGAAGACTTGCTACAATTGTCATGACAAGCATCACTTCATCAAAGATTGCCCGTATGAGAACCGAGAACAACATGGTGGAAAGCTTGTCCCAAAGGATCACTCAAAGTTGATTCAAAAGAAGCCTTTTGTCAAGAGGAAGCCATTCTTCAAGAAGGCACCGAGAATTGTGTTGGTGGCTCAAGAAGAGTATCCTTCTGAAGATTCCGAAGGAGAAGATGAACCCACTAACGAGGTGGCCGCATTGGCTATTGTCTCAACTTCATCATCTCTCTCTTTGAATCCCCCAATGAAAATCTCTCCATCAACAACGCTCGTTGCCTCATGGCTCATGTTACCGAGGTATCATCTTCTACACCCAAGTCCATGCATGAAATGGATGATAAAGCTAGTCTTGTGATTAAGAAAGAACTTGTTTCTTTCGATACTTTTGTGACTAACTTGCAAGGTGATGCTAAGAAACATGTTGAGTCTCTCATGAGACAACTTGGTGCGGCCGAAGAACTCCTTGAGGACAAGGGAAAAATTGAGAGAGAGGACTCTCTCACCATAGCATCCTTGAATGCTTCCATAGAATCCTTGAATGCTTCCTAGAAGAAGAAAGTGAATATAGAACTTCTCTTGAGGAAAGACTTGAGTCCCTTGATGATAAAAATGATGAAATAATTGCTAAAATCATTAAGGATAGAGACCATGTCTTTGCTAAATATAAAGTGATTAAAAAGGAGAAAGTCGATTTGTGGTTGCTAATGCTAGACTTCTTGAGGATATGGAGAACTTGACAAGGCTCACAAGGCCTTGGAAAGTACACTCTCCTTAGTCAAGTCTCATGAGCAACTTCAAACTCAACTTTCTAAATCTAACTCACCTAGTACCTCTACTCCCTCTTGTGATCATGCAAATGTTATTGAGGAAAATGCTAGGTTGAAGGTTGAGCTTGCCAAGGCCACTAGTGCCAAGACCTCTATTCCTAAAGGTAAAGAAAAGGTTGTTGCTCAAATTTTTGAGCAAAAGCCACACAAAGGGAAGGAGGGTCTTGGTTATGTAGCCAAGGCAAAGAAGAAGAGCAACAAGAGAACAATGCCAAGCCCGCACAAGCCAAGACTTCCATTGCGGGTGGTAATGCCACTAGGGGCAAGACCACTCGTAGTGACTTTGCGGGGCATAACAATCCCAACTACATTCTTTATGTTGATTATTATGGGGATGTTTATGCAAAATATGTTGGTCCTTATGATGGTTACATTGCTTATTCTATTTGGGTTCCTAAGACCCTTGTTGCTAACAAAAGAGGACCCATTGAGAAATGGGTACCTAAAACCAAGCAATGATTTCTTGTAGGACTATGCTTCCGGTGGGTCTAAATGGGTGGTTGATAGTGGATGCACTAGTCATATGACCGGAAGCAAGGAGATCATGACGGAGTTGGGACCAAATTAAATCAATCAACCGTCTCTATGGTGATAAATCAAAAGCGGAGGTAAAGGTCTCGGCAAGGTGGTAGTTGCAAAGGATATCACCCTTGTAAATGTCATGCTTGTCGAGTCCCTCGGTTACAATCTTATGTCCGTTCGTGCACTTAATAAGATGAATTTTGATGTCCATTTTACTATTGATATGGTGGTACTCTTGAGGAGCAAGACTCTAAAGGTCATGTTCGTTGGGTATGTTGAAAATGAGTTGTTTGTGGTGGACTTTTCGGGGTCAACCAACACTCAAGCAATATGCCTATTCGGAAAGGCCGACGTGGGATGGTTGTGGCATCGCCGCTTGTCCCATGTCAACATGAGAACTTTGCAAAGTCTTCACAAGGGTGGCCACATTCTTGGACTAAAAGACAATGTTTCTTTTTCTAGAGATCGTCTTTGTAGGGCTTGTGTTGAAGGAAAGATGCATGATTCTCCCCATCCAAGCAAGACCATCATTTCATCAAAGAGGATATTGGAACTTCTTCATGTTGATCTCTTTGGTGTGCCTCAACCAAGTCTTGGTGGGAAGAAATATTGTTTGGTGATTGTTGATGACTATTCAAGATTTACTTGGGTTTATTTCTTCAAGACGAAGGATGAGACCCAACAAGCCGTCATCGACTTTTCCAATGAAGTTCAACGCCAACACAATGTCCCTATATTGGTCATTAGGAGTGATAATGGCTCCGAGTTCAAGAACTACACCTAAATGAGTTTCTTAGTGAAGAGGGGATTCGTCATCAATATTCCGCTGCATATACCCCTCAACAAAATGGTGTAGCCGAAAGAAAGAACCGGACTCTCATGGATATGGCAAGGTCTATGTTGGCGGAGTTTAAGTCTCCACTTTCTTATGGGCCGAGCTATCTCCACGGCGTGTCATTCATCAAACCGGCTATTCTTTCGCGTTGGCAAGAAGTTTACACCTTATGAGATGCTCACCGGCAACAAGCCCAATGTCTCCTACTACCGAGTATTTGGTTGTAAGTGTTTCTATAAGATCAAAGTGTTCGTTTGTCTAAATTTGAATCTAAAGCTTTAGAGGGTGTTTTTGTTGGGTACGGTGCCGAATCTCACACCTATAGAGTCTATGACAAAACCGTTGGGAAAGTCATAGAATCTTGTGATGTGAGGTTCGATGAGAATGACGGCTCCCAAGTGGCGCAATTTCATGTTTGTGATGTAGATAATGAGAGCCTCAAGATGCTATAAGAAGAATGGGCATTGGTTTCCATCGTCCCGTTGAGATTCATTACGAGTCTCCTCAAGCAAGTCCAAGCTCCATTCAAGTGGAGACCTCTTCATCACAAGTTGAAACGGCGCCTATCATGGAAGCAAATGATGCACCACCCCAAGAACAAGTTCAAGACCCTCCTCATGTTGACCAAGTTGCTATGCAAGAACCAAGTTCTCCTATTGTTGATGCTAGCCAAGGTCATGACCAAGATCAACCCTCTCCTTCCATTGTTGAAGATGTGCATCAAGATGATCAAGGTCAACATTCCGGTCAAGACGGGGACTCAAATGATCAAGATGATCAAGAGATACCTCCAAGATGCAATAGAGATATCGAAGCCCGTCGTAAAGCAAGAGTTGCAAGGACTTGAATTAGGAAGCCATAAGCTAGAAGAATCTTGGTGATTTGAAGAGCAAGGTGACCACAAGGGTCAATTGGCAAGCTTTAGTGACATCAAGCACATATCTCCATGGTGGAACCAAAGAAAGTGTTTGAAGCTCTTGAAGATCCGGATTGGTTGGAAGCTATGCATGAAGACTCAATAACTTCAAGCGCAACAAAGTGTGGAATTTAGTTGAGAAGCCAAAAGATTGCCGCAATGTTATAGGCACTAAGTGGATTTTCAAGAACAAGCAAGATGAACATGGAATGGTTGTGAGGAACAAGGCAAGATTGGTTGCACAAGGGTACTCTCAAGTTGAAGGCATTGATTTTGGAGAGACTTATGCACCCGTGGCTCGCCTTGAGTCCATCCGTATCCTTCTTGCTATGCATCACATCATAACTTTAAATTGCAACAAATGGATGTGAAAAGTGCCTTTCTTAATGGTCCTTTAAAGGAGTTGGTATATGTTAAGCAACCACCGGGTTTCGAGGATCCCAAATTCCCTAACCATGTCTACAAGCTTGATAAGGCGCTCTATGGTCTCAAACAAGCACCTCGTGCTTGGTATGAGCACTTAAGAGAGCTATTGCTAGACCGTGGATTTGAAGTGGGGCAAATCGATCCCACCCTCTTTACCAAGAGGGTTAAAGGGGAGCTTTTCATATGCCAACTTTATGTGGATGATATTATCTTTGGCTCATCTAACAAAGCTTTTAATGATGAATTTTCAAAGCTTATGACCGATAGGTTTGAGATGTCCATGATGGGAGAGTTGAAGTTCTTCCTTGGTTTTGAGATCAAGCAATTGAGTGGAGGGACTTTCATTTCTCAAGCCAAATACACCCAAGACATGCTCAAGAGGTTCACGATGCAAGATGCTAAAGAGAAGAGGTTTCCTATGGACACCAAATGTCATCTTGAACTTAATCCCAAGGGTAACGATGTTGATCAAAAACTTTATCGCTCTATGATTGGTTCTTTGCTTTATCTTTGTGCATCTAGACCCGATATTGTGTTGAGTGTAGGGGTGTGTGCAAGGTATCAAGCGGCTCCTAAAGATAGCCACTTGCAAGCGGTCAATAGAATCCTTCGATATTTGGTTCATACCCCAAGGTTTGGTTTGTGGTATCCTAAGGACTCAACTTTCTCTTGCCGGGTACACGGATTCGGATTGGGCTGGTTGTAAGGATGATAGGAAATCAACTTCCGGGGCATGCCAATTCCTTGGTAGGTCCTTGGTGAGTTGGTCTTCTAAGAAGCAAAATTGTAATCTCTCTCCACCACCGAAGCCGAGTATGTGGCAGCCGCTAGTGCTTGCACTCAATTGCTATGGATGAGGCAAACTTTAAAGGAATACGGTGTCCATTGTGACAAAGTGCCTCTTTTATGTGACAATGAAAGTGCTATCAAGATTGGTCACAACCCGGTGGAACACTCAAGAACGAAGCATATTGAGATTCGTTATCACTTTATTCGTGATCACATTACCGGGGTGACATTGAGCTTGGCTATATTCCAACCAAGATCCAACTTGCCGATATGTTCACGAAGCCACTTGATGAAGCAAGATTCACTTATTTGAGGCATGAGCTAAATATCGTGGATTCAAGGAGCGTAGCTTGACTATCTTGCATACACACCTATTTATTGACTATCTATTTGGTTTAGGTGTAGGCATGGACATAGGGGGAGTGCGGTCCTAATCCATTGGACTATCCCTCCCCCATTATGCCGACATCAAGAAATCATTTGTCTCTCTATATTCGTGCTATGAATTGTGAGCTTAAATGATGAGTAGTGGTAGTGAACCCAAGATACATCTTCGCGGTGTCACGCCACATACACTCTTACATGGTGGCCTAGGCCACTGCCCTCCTCCATATGAGGAGTTGATCTTATTTGGATCTTATTTGGGTGTTTTAGACCTTTCGCTTTGGAGAGTGCTCAAATTTGGCCTTTCTTGTTGATTCTTGCATTTTTGGGCAATCTCTCTCTCTCCGGTTACAAGTTCTATCCGAAGCCACAACCTTATCCCAAAAACACTCCTTCTCAAATGCCTTTTATTTCATGCTCTCGGCGAAGTTGACGGTCAGAACCGGTGACAAATTCTTTTTACGGCTTCATTTGGGGCCATAACAAGTTTTTGCCCCCCTGGCACGGTACTACCGGTCCTTGAAGCGGTACTACCGCTGGCTCAGGTGCCTCAGCCCCTTGCCAGCGCGTGGGACCCCTTCCCGGGCCGCGCAGGAATCGGGGGCGGTACTACCGCTGGATCGGGCGGTAGTACCGCTCGTGCGGATTTTTCTGGATAAAGGGTCGGGCGGATGGGTGAAAGTCAAACCTATCACTTTCCCCATCCGCCCCTCTCTCTCCTCCCATGATCCGCCGCCGCCGGCCATCCTCACCGCCGGGACCAAGCTTCGCCGGCCGTGGTTCTTGCAACTCCGGCCCCGGGACCTCTCGGGCATCTCTCCCTCCCTCGATCCTTTGCCATGAGCACCCGTAAGTTCTCTCCCTCTCTCTCATCTAGTTGGTGGATGGAGAAGAATAGATTGCTTTCCTCTTGGTGTTCATGTCAAATTGGCTCAGTAGAGATGTATTTTAGGCCATCTAGAACCTTGTGTATAATTTTTGTGATGAATCTTTGGCTAAGTTTATAGTTCCTTATCTAGATTTGTTGGATGTGCCCATGGATGTTCCTCATGTTCTCTCTTGAATTTGCTCACCATCCTTTGTCAAATCTAACACTACTAGATGTGGTACTCTCACTTAGCAATTGCCTTCTCCAATTTGTGTACATCCGTGTTCTTGGTCTCCTATTCATGAAAATTTGTGCATTACAGATGGCCCTTCACGTAGTTACCTGCGTGAAAAGTAAATGGGTTAGGTTGAGACTCCAAGTGCAGAGTGTGTAGTAAGTGGAAGACGTGTTTTCCCCACGAGGGGTGACTCGAGGGTTTAATATCGAACTCTCGGGGAATCAGTAGTGAAGATTTATCTTTCCTATCCTTCTTTTGGTTACCTACAAAACAAAGTAAATGTTTTGGTCCTCAACCTCACCTAGTGGTTGTCAAGCACAAGGTGTGAGAATGATATCAAGATAATATGCAATGCAAACAAGAAATAAATATGCAATGGTGGTAAATAAATATGCAAGGATGGTGGTAGCAATGATAAATGATATTTTTGGGTTTTATATGATGAATGCAAGATGTAAAAGTGTTTTTGTATTTTCGGATTTTAAATGGCAGAAAATGGAAAAGTGGTAAAAGTGTTGGAAAGGTGTTTCTTATGATTAAAAATGGACCGGGGTTCATGGTTTCACAAATGCACTCTCTCTTTAATAAAGTGGTAGACAATGGAACACTAGAGTTGACATATGAGATTGCAACACAACAGTTTAATGACAAGTTATAATTATATGGGCATCACGTCCTAACATAGAGACCTTTTGGTTATTAGTCTCTCTTATACTCCACCAAGATGCGAACTAAATCATAACACCTCAGTAATTAAGATAACTCAGAGTATAGCAATAAGTATCATGACATGAAGTTAAAATAAGAACATGCTAGATCTAGTCATGGAGTAGTGGCAATGGTCACACCCACATCTCCGGTAGCATGGTATTTTTTTTATCCCTAGTGAGGCAACAAAGTAAGGTAAGATACCCAAGTGGATCGCAGAACTTTCTCTCACGTTCACTGCACTAGCCACCCCCCGTTACTCCAACTAATGCACACGTTCCCCCTCACACGCTCTCATAAACATGCTTGATCATGACAAGTAAATAAGAACGGGGTACATAATATGCATCTACTTTCATAACTGAAACAAAACCATTGCAATCTCAAACATATATTAACTCATAAAAAGATCCACCACAAAGGTATTACATAGATGACCGTAATCATGTTCAGCAGCTCATACGGTACTAATTAGTGAAGCTCAAGAGAGAGAGATACATAAGTTACTTCCACAAACCCATAGTCCAGAGGTGGACTACTCCCTCTTCATCATGGAGACGGTGGAGAAGTCGTTGGAGAAGATGGAGACCACGCCGGCAGCGCCCCGCCGGAGTTTTCCCCCTCCAATCTGCACTCCAGGTCTCTGTTTCGGTGTTTCTGTGTTTCTGCGGCGCTCCTTCCAGAGAACGTCGGGGGACTATTTTTATAGGCGTTTTAGGTCAAAACGGAGTCGGTGGAGGAAAGATCGACGGCAACGGAGCTCCGAGGCCAAAAGGGGGGTCCCACGCGGCCAGGTACATGGCCGCGTGGGCCACCTATTTTGGCCCTCGGGCCTCCGCTTGTTTGCTTCCTTCGCCCACGCTTTGTTCCTTCCAAAAACTGATGCTCGTAAATTTCCAGGTCATTTGGACGTCGTTTGGGTCCCTGAAACATTAAAATATAGAAATAGGGTTTTCTGCCTGCGCAGGGTTAATTCCAAAAAATAGGAAACATATCAAATATTCCCAAAATCATTATAAAACAGTGATATAACCCTTATATGATGCAAATATGACTGGAATATAAGTAAAATAATGCAAAGTTCATGTATGCATTTTACATGCATCAACATCCCCAAGCTTAACCTATACTCGTCCTCGAGTATGAAGGTGATAAAACTAACATGGACTTTGCAATTTAATACTAACAATGGATATCAAAGATGATTACTATTGCTACATAGAGTCAAATGATTCATTCTTAAAAGGAGTAGCAATATGCAAGATAGTTTATGAAGTGATATCAAGTATTCAATGCAAGGATGTTCAATGATAATTCACAAAGTGTAACATAAGAGAAGAAGTACTATGGACCACATGTATGCATAATGATAAGTAAGAACATCCTACAATGGTCATAGAGTATTGATGAAAATCTGAATATAAAAGGTGGACACTTTGGAAAGATATATATGAGTAGAGGTAAAGCATGAATAAGTTTCATCTAACTTCTGAACTTCTCTACTTAAGTTAATGATTGTAATATGGTAATCCTTGGTGTCAAGCTCTCATTCCCCTATCATAGCATCTTGAATGATTAAGTTTAAAGTGAAAGCAAATACGAGTAGTGTGCTTGACAAAGTACAGGTTGAAAGTCTCATGCCCCTTGAATACAAGTACCTACTCCATGTGTTACTCAACTTGGAAAACAAAGCAAGTTCAAGTTAAATATCATTGTAAGTAATAATAGTATCATTAAGAGCGTCAACTGGGGTACCTCTTGTCCCAGGATATGGAACAAGCCCATATCAAAATGACAAGACAAACAAACACAATGAACAATCTCAACACCCTTTTTATTTACCATTGGATAGCTTTTTATTGTAAGGTGTATCACAGAAGGTTCACCATAGCATGTAAGTAAATTTCCACCATGAATGATGCATGGCTTAGATTAGCGGCCCAGGCGTCTCTCTAACCATTTATACAAACTCATTTAAACTCACTTCATTTCCACATTTATTTCACCCATGGTAAGCATCCATAAACAAAAGTACATGATATCAACTAAATGAGATGAAGTGCATGTTGAAAGCTTGCCATGTGACAGCACATATGAGCTAACTCTCAACCAAAGACATTTGTCAAGCCACAACATCATAATTTTAATCACAATGGGTCATATTTTATTTATGCAATAAAAGTAAAGTGTGCATCAAGTTCGAGAGAGCTCTATAACCAACTTTTCCCATAACAATCAACATAAGCATTTTCATTCAGAGGTATAGATAACACAAATATCATGATAAACATACTCGGAATAGCATAAAGCTAATAGGTAGATATGGTGGACTCACTGGAAAAACTTTGGTTGAAGGTGTTGGAAACAAGTTTTTGCTTGTTGGAATTTTTGGGCTAGCAAGAGGGAGAAAGTTGACCATCTAAATGCATGCATGAGTGTCCATAGAACTAACTAATCCATGTTAAACAAGTAAATAACATTTAGCATCAAAACATGAATAAAAGATAGCTCTTGATAAAATACTTGCAAATTATTACTCATTAACAAGCTCATGAATCATGCAACTATATGTATCTTTTAAAATCAACTCAAACATCCCTTTTCCCAATCTTATAATAGCATCCAACATAATTCAACCCAAATTTCCAGTAGCTCTCTCATATATAAATGATAGTGTGGTGGTCTCACAAAATAAAAATCAACCTAAACAAACAAAAAGACGCTCCAAGTTTATGCGATAAAGTGTTTCGATCGAAAAACAGAAGTTAGACGTGTGCAAACCGAGAGTGTGTAGGTCCAGTGGGGTTGTCTTCACATCCCCAAGCTTATGGTCTTCACCATCCTTGGATAGCTCTTGGTGCATCTCCTCTAATCCCTGTGAAAAAACTTCAAAACACCGTTTCTCCCATTTCTTTTTCTGTGGGGTGCATTAGTAGTGATAAACAAATAGATTTCTTGCTGCATATAATCCTTGAACAAAAATTCATATGAATGTCCAGAAAGTGTATAATGTTGTATGCCTACTCATAAACTCAATTGGATCAAAAAGATTCAAGTTAAAAGTTCTAAGCATGCATCAAACAAAATGGGACAGAATCTGTCCAGAAAAACAGCAGCAGCTAAACGTATTTTTCTACCCTACTTAACTTTGTCGAAAATTCCGAAAAATTCATGCATACAGAGGATGAAAAGTTGCACTACAGTTCAAATATGAGCTCATTCGGAGTTACAGAATAAGAATTAAAAATCATACCGTGCACAGATTCGTGCAGGAATAAAATCTCCGAACGCTATAAGCAACTTTTCAACCAAAATGAGTAAAACTTGGCACTTTATTAAAAATTCCAGAAACTAAACTAAACACTAAGTCTCTTGTTACAGCAAGAGGACACAAAGAAAATCACAAATAAAAACAACCGGGTTGCCTCCCGTAAAGCGCTTTCTTTATAGCCATATAGCTAGGCTTCTTACTTGATGTTTATTGTGGACGAAGCTCATGAGGGAGCTTGAACTTTGGTGTCCCTCTTCCTTGGGAAGTGTTCCATGCACTTCTTGTGTGGAAACTGAAACTTCACATTCCCTTCTTTTGAATCAATGATAGCACCTGTAGTACGAAGAAAAGGTCTTCCAAGAATAATTGGACTAGAGGTTTTATTCCCCATATCCATGATTAGAAAATCAACAGGCACAAATGTCATATGTAACTCTACCATAACATCACTTACTTTTCCTAAAGCATGTTTAATGGAATCATCAGCAAGTGCAAGTTCAATAGAGCATTTTTCAAGATTTTTCAATTCAAGTACTTCATATAGTTCTTTAGATAAAACAGAGACACTAGATCCTAGATCAAGTATAGCATGGTGTGTCTCTTTTCCAATGGTTACTAGGACTTTGGGAATCCATATATCCCCAAGCTTAGGTGGTATCATAGCCTCTTGGTTGTACCTAGCAATCTTTTCTTTTAACACATGATTAGCAATATAAGAACCAAAACCAGCTTGGTTACATTATGGAAGGATCACTTGCAAATTTTTGTAAGATAGATATTAATTCATGCAAGCTACAATTCTCTAAGTCAAGCAATGGTTCCTTGACTTCACTAAGCATTTTAACTTCCTCAATCCAAACAAAATTCTCATTTCTTTTCTTTAAAGCAGCATTCAAGGCTATTTGGAGATCATCCTCTTTTCAACATAATTCTTAATATCCTTGTCTAAAGGTCCCAACATAGAAGATATTCTTTCATTTAATTCCCTAGTCAACTTCTTTTTAGACTTGGCATAATTCAATATAGTTTCCATTTTCAAAGAAATTCCCGAAATAGTGTTGTTTGTCTTCTTCATACTAGATTTTGTATGAAGGATAAATGAATGCATCTCATTTTTAGTAGGATAATCTTCCATATAAGTTTGTAGACATAATATTGACCTATCCATAGAAACTTTTAGTTGTTTGATCATAATTTCATCTTTTGATTCTATAGAATTCCCAAATAGATTTTCCATTAGATTATTAGCATGTGAGGGATTTCCAGAGGCAAATCTTCCACTAGTCAATGAGTCTAGAAAACATTTTGACCACCCATCTAGACCATTATAAAAGTTTCTTATCAAAGTAGCAGGGGTATATTTGTTGACACCATTTTTACTAATGCCCTTAATTCTATACCAAGCATCCATTAACGACTCTCCATAGTATTGACCAAAGTTGTTCATTTCAACACTAGAAGCCATTTTAATAAAGTTTTTATGTGTTTTTTAATTTTTTATGCAAAACTGAAAATAAATATGCAAACCGAACTAAAAATGCAAGACAATGACAAAACAAGATAAATTGCTTTGAAGGTAAAGATGGATAAGATGATGCTCACGTAGGTGCAACCTCCCCAAGCTTAGGTGTTAGCACAAGTTGGTGATGAAGTTGACTTGGTGAGATATCCTTGGATAAACCTTTCAGCAATGATTCCCCGGCAACGGCGCCAGAAAACAGTCTTGATGGCGTGTAGTTGACGAGAAAATATTCTGCAGGAAGCTTCGTATCTTCCCCTGCAACGGCGCCAGAAAACACTCTTGATGGCCCTTCACGTAGTTACCTGCGTGAAAAGTAAATGGGTTAGGTTGAGACTCCAAGTGCAGAGTGTGTAGTAAGTGGAAGACGTGTTTTCCCCACGAGGGGTGACTCGAGGGTTTAATATCGAACTCTCGGGGAATCAGTAGTGAAGATTTATCTTTCCTATCCTTCTTTTGGTTACCTACAAAACAAAGTAAATGTTTTGGTCCTCAACTCACCTAGTGGTTGTCAAGCACAAGGTGTGAGAATGATATCAAGATAATATGCAATGCAAACAAGAAATAAATATGCAATGGTGGTAAATAAATATGCAAGGATGGTGGTAGCAATGATAAATGATATTTTTGGGTTTTATATGATGAATGCAAGATGTAAAAGTGTTTTTGTATTTTCGGATTTAATAATGGCAGAAAATGGAAAAGTGGTAAAAGTTGTTGGAAAGGTGTTTCTTATGATTAAAAATGGACCGGGGTTCATGGTTTCACAAATGCACTCTCTCTTTAATAAAGTGGTAGACAATGGAACACTAGAGTTGACATATGAGATTGCAACACAACAGTTTAATGACAAGTTATAATTATATGGGCATCACGTCCTAACATAGAGACCTTTTGGTTATTAGTCTCTCTTATACTCCACCAAGATGCGAACTAAATCATAACACCTCAGTAATTAAGATAACTCAGAGTATAGCAATAAGTATCATGACATGAAGTTAAAATAAGAACATGCTAGATCTAGTCATGGAGTAGTGGCAATGGTCACACCCACATCTCCGGTAGCATGGTATTTCTTTTTATCCCTAGTGAGGCAACAAAGTAATGTAGAGATACCCAAGTGGATCGCAGAACTTTCTCTCACGTTCACTGCACTAGCCACCCCCCGTTACTCCAACTAATGCACACGTTCCCCCTCACACGCTCTCATAAACATGCTTGATCATGACAAGTAAATAAGAATGGGGTACATAATATCATCTACTTTCATAACTGAAACAAAACCATTGCAATCTCAAACATATATTAACTCATAAAAAGATCCACCACAAAGGTATTACATAGATGACCGTAATCATGTTCAGCAGCTCATACGGTACTAATTAGTGAAGCTCAAGAGAGAGAGATATATAAGTTACTTCCACAAACCATAGTCCAGAGGTGGACTACTCCCTCTTCTTCATGGAGACGGTGGAGAAGTCGTTGGAGAAGATGGAGACCACGCCGGCAGCGCCCCGCCGGAGTTTTCCCCCTCCAATCTGCAACTCCAGGTCTCTGTTTCGGTGTTTCTGTTTTTCTGCGGCGCTCCTTCCAGAGAACGTCGGGGGACTATTTTTATAGGCGGTTTTAGGTCAAAACGGAGTCGGTGGAGGAAAGATCGACGGCAGCGGAGCTCCGAGGCCCAAAAGGAGGGGCCCCATGCGGCCAGGTACATGGGCCACGTGGGCCTACCTATTTTGGCCCTCGGGCCTCCGCTTGTTTGCTTCCTTCCAAAAACTGATGCTCGTAAATTTCCAGGTCATTTGGACGTCGTTTGGGTCCCTGAAACATTAAAATATAGAAATAGGGTTTTCTGCCTGCGCAGGGTTAATTCCATAAAAAATAGGAAACATATCAAATATTCCCAAAATCATTATAAAACAGTGATATAACCCTTATATGATGCAAATATGACTGGAATATAAGTAAAAATAATGCAAAGTTCATGTATGCATTTTACATGCATCAATTACTCATCTCCATGCTTTCCCTATCCTTGCTTTTCACAGGTGGCACCGGTTCTAGTGGTTTCGATGCTCGAGGCAAGAAGCAACGATGTGATGAGATGGAAGAGGAGTTCGATCCCGTTGTTACCAAAGGTAGAAAAGGCACTTCCAAGAAGAAACCTGCATCCAAGAATAAGCATTTGACAGCCAGTGAATTGTCTGACAAAGATTACACTTCCTTGAGGAAAAGAGATCCATATGCAGTTGATAGGGTGAACTTGACACCTCAGTTTCGGGGCAACAATCCTTTCTTCTATACCCGCTTTCAAGAGGAGTGCTACAATGAGATACTTTATCGAAAGCCCAATGACAATGTGCTAGAACAGAGGTACATTGATATCCCTCACATGGAAAGAAAGCCAGAATACTTTGGAGAAGCCTTGTCTATGTGCCATGAGTTTGGGATTGTTCCTTTCATCGCCCTTCAACAGAATTATGATGAAGCTCGTGTTTGCCAATTCCTTGCCACAATCTATTTTGGCACCGAGGAGCCAAGGTACATCACTTGGATGTCTAAAGACATGCAGCTCACCGCACTTTGGAGTGATATTGGCTCTATGCTTGGGTATGAAGATTTTGGTCCTCATTGGACCGATGCCCTCGAAGACAAGTACTTCTGGGTTCATGTTAATCCAAGGCCTTTGCCCAAGGATGACCTTGCTCCTCTCTACTTTTGGAAGAAGTACATCGTTGGCAACTCGGAGGGTCTTTACCCTCCATATGAGATCATGCATCGCATTTACCGGGCAACCATCAACCCCAAGGTTGGAAATTTGGATCAAATTCACAGCTACCTAGTTACCTTGATGGTCATGACTCATCAATTGAGAACCAAAGGGAAGAAACTGGATGTTATGGATTATCTTTGGAATGAGATTTGGAACGTCACCATATACAAGAAGAATGCTTGCTTCGGCCCCCTCATCATGAAGATTATCCTTTGGAAGTGGGCCAAAGAGCATCCCGCTGTGGGACTTAGTGACCCCAACACTTGGATCATCCACAAGCCCAAGCAACTCCGTGTCAAAGATCATAGCGAGAAGGCCAAGGGTACCAAAACTGCTAGAGGCAAGGACAAGGAAGTTGTAGGTGATGAAGGCCCCTCTCGGGCTGCCAAGGAGAGTGGCTTCACTTGGATGGCTCGTCAAATGAAGAAAGTTTTTGGTGTGACCAAGGCTCTTGAGAAGCGCACTTGGGAACGTGAAGAGAAAGAGAAGCTTGCTCGTCAACTCGACATTCAACGTCGCCGTGAACTAGGTGAACAAGTTGTTTCCGGCTCGGAGAAGAACATTCCAACTTATGAAGAGTGGCAAGCCAAAAACTCCCAAGGAGAAATCTTCACTTGGTCGGACTATGAAGATGTTGAAGAAGAAGTGTCCTCTAGTCGCCGCCCTCGCCCCTCAAGCAACGAGTGAACCCGGGACATTAGCATCGGTTTCCCTCCTTTTTGGTGTCTTGATGCCAAAGGGGGAGAAACATCTATTAGGCCTTCGAAGGGTTTTGCATGGGAAAGTTACAAGCTTTGTGCTTCTTGGTTGTTTTTATGAGCTTGTGAACTTGGTTGTTTGTCGTTTTTAAGTTGTGAACCTCGTTGTTATGCATGGTTTAAGACATGTTGAACTTTAGCCTTTTATTCCCATGCTTATGTTGTGTTATGCTCTATATTTTATCTTGCACGATTTGTAAAATCTAGGGGGAGTGTTGATCCTATTTGTTGTGCATTTGAGCATTCAAAAGCTATCCTTCAATATGCACACATATAGGGGGAGCTCCGTCTAAATTTTACAAATTGTTTGTGGCAAATTGTTGTATTGTCATCATCCACCAAAAAGGGGGAGATTGAAAGAGCATAATTTGCTCTTACTCATATTTTGGTGATGTTGACAATACAACATGTGCCCCTAACTTATTGTCTAAGTGTGATCAGGTTTATGCAAACATCTCCGTTGATCTCGCATCGAGAAAAGGAAGAAAAGGAGTTGTTATTGCCTTCGGGCGGTAGTACTGCCCCTTTGGGCGGTAGTAACGCTGGGTCCTTTTTGCCAAAAGGCAGGCGGCAGTACCACTCGAGATTCCGCCCAAAGGGGGTTCGGGCGCCCATGTGCGGCACTACCAGCGGTACTACGGGCGGTAGTACCGCTGGCTCAGGATGGTCAGCGCTGGAGGTTGACCAGCACGGCGGCAGTACCGCTCGCGGTACCGCCGTATGGAGTTTCAGAAGACCATGTGCGGCACTACCGGCGGTACTACGGGCGGTAGTACCGCTTGTGATGTTTCGAGGCGCAGTCAGCACACTGGTTGACCGCGGCACAGAAGGCGCCAGCGGTAGTACCGCCCAGCGCAACGGTACTACCGCTGGTTCAGGAAAAAGGCTCCAACGGCCAGATTTTGGGAGGGCTATTTAATGCCCTCCACCTACCTCCAGCTTGTAAGCTCGCCCAAAAAGAAGAACACCATTGTTGCAAGCTCAAGAATCACTAGATCTCCCAATCCCTCCACCCAAACTCGTTGATCTTTGGAGGATTGAAGGAGAAGGCCCGGATCTACATCTTCACCAAGCCGTTTTACATTTCCCCCTCATTTACTTGAGGGCCCCTTTGCTAGGGTTTCCATTGGGAAAACCTAGCTTCTTGTTGATCTCACTTATTGTCTTTGTGACAGATTGTAGCTGTTTGGGAGCCCCCAATCCCGTTGTGGGTTGTGCCCCGAATCGTTGTTGTAAAGGCTCCGGACTCCGCCTTGAAGGTTTCCGATAGTTGAAGGTGAACCAAACCTTTGTGGTGCGGTTCATCAGAGAAGAAGGTGAAGCCTTTGTGGCTGTTGAACCATTGTGTTGGTTCACACCTCTCCAACGAGATGTACTCCCCTAAAAAGGAGGAACTCGGAAATACATCCGTGTCTCCGCGTGCTTTGACTTCGGTTACTTCTATCCTTGTTACCGTCTTTACTTAGTGTACCTTGCTTAGTTGCTAGCTTGTCATATAGGTAAATTCACCGTAGTTGCATATCTAGAGAATTCACCTTTTGTGTCAAGCCTAATTTGAAAAAGTACTAAAATTGAAGTAGCACATATTCACCCCCCCTCTAGGTGTCATACGATCCTTTCAGCGGCGCCCTCACCACCTCGGCCACCAGCGCAGCACCAGGAGCCCCGCCGTCGCGCCAAACCTTCGCCGCCGAGCTGCACCTCCTAGGCCATGGCTGCCCCCCGCCACCCTAGCCCAGGAGGGTAGAAGCCAAAGGTCCGCCGCCACCGGCGCCACCCGGCGAGTGCCGGAGCAGCCACCGGCGACGACGGGAAGGAAGAGAGGAGGGAGGGCCTGGAGCGGGCGGGCGGAGGCGTGGCCCAGCCGCCGCGGGGGCCGCGCGGGTCGCGAGAGGGAAGGGGGCCGCGCCCGGCCGCCGCGGGGGCGGCGCGGACGCGCGAGGAAGGCGAGGGAGAGGAGGTGCGGAGGGGACGGCGCGGGCCGGCCGGCGGCGCGGTCGCGCGGCTAGGGTTGCGGGGACGGGAACGAGCTCTCTCCTCGCCTCGCTGATACTGCTATAGTACTTACCGGTTCAGGAATACTCCAGACATGGTCGAGACCCTTCGCTTGCCAATGACCGTCAGGGAGCCCTGGATGACTGTGACGGCCCCTGTGCATTCCAGAATAAATCGTCGTTGAACCGTTAACATGATATGTTCATTCCCTTTGTTCCATCGATACTACCTTTGTCCGAGATACGATCTTCAACATCCTATGTTGTGTTTTATCTCGTTACCGACAAGGGTTACTTTAACTCGTTCCGTGATATTACATCTCCAATGACCTAGTCATACGCTGCGCAGCTTTATAGATGTAATCTCACCGAGTGGGCCCAGAGTATCTTTCCATCACACGGATGAACAAATCCCGCTCTTGATCACTCGCCCCGACTACTTCCTTCCAATACCCGAAAGTGTCACCTTTATTATCACACTATATAAGATATGACGTTTGATGCGATCAAAGTATCTTTCAGAAGCAGCGACTTGATATAATCTCATGGTCTAAGGAATAAGCTATCACGTTACTCTCCTATTGCAGTGTTGAACTTAGTGATACGATCCTCTTGCAATACTTTGGTGGGTAATGTCCATCGAATTATTCTACTAATAAAATGACTTCATCATCAACTGTTATGAATCAATATGATCGGGAAATCACGATCATCCATTGACTGATGGACTAGTTTATGTAGAGGCTTAACTAGGGACTCTGGTTTGTTTGCACTAGTTGGCATGTACGTGCAACGCACGTTTTCACAATTAAATGAATAATTTATAAGTCACAATGAAATGGGAGAATATAAGTAGGAAAAGCCGTACCTATCTACATTACATCTTTCGATGCAAGTCGATATTAATACAAATAGCTACCAATGTGGTAACATAACTCATTATCTGCCGGAAAATCATAGCAGTACGCATCAAGTACGCACGAAGCTAATGTCTTATTGTTGGACTGAACCACACTCCATAGTTGATCTAAAAGTTAAAAATACAAATAAAAGATAGAAGTGTGTGAATAACAAATAAAGATCCATATAGAAAAACATAATATGAAAATAATGCTCAGCTTGTCGTACTTGAGAACACGGAAGTAAGACCATCACGTGGATCTGGGCTTCATATATTATCAGCACTTGCATCTCGCAGAGGCGGACACAACATGCCATCCGTGCCGACAAAAACGTCGTGACCGCCCTGGCAATCTTCACTACGCCGAGCCGCAGCGCTAGGGACCATCATCGCCTCTCAGCCAACGCTCAACGCCATGAAGCTGTACCGACGAAGATGAACTCCAGGTTGAAGCGGCGGTGCTTTGACAAAGAGTTTGGGGATTTGACTAATTTTATCGCTGGCCATTGGTGCCGCGTCTCCTCGCCGGGCGTGTGGGACGGCGAGGGACATACGTCACAGACCCAAAGGCGACTCGTGTGCAAGCGCGTGCGGGCAGCGACATGCTTGGGTTGGGGACATGCGGCGATGGACAAACCCACGGTGGCTTGCTGAAAGAAAGAAGGGGGAGCAATGTCAGTCTTCACAAACAAATCATAACATGAACCCATAGTTGTGATTACAAAAGGACGGGCATATTTTTGCAATAATCACTTTGCAGCATAATATTACTTGGAGCCCATGTTGAATTGTTGATGCATGCAACAGCATGCAGATGAACTCAACAATTACCCGTTCAAGGCAATATCTCAAGGGTGAAGGTTGGTTGCACGGCTTCTACTGTTCTACTCCCTCCGTTTCAATTTAATTGACTTGCTATCCACCACATGTGGATTAATCTATACATGTAATTGACTTGCTATCCACCACATGTGGATTAATCCACATGTGGATTAATCTATACATGTAAATTAATCCACATGTGGTGGATAGCAAGTCAATTAAATTGGAACAGAGGGAGTACATATTATTTACCGTATATGTAGAGGCGTAGTAATTTCATAGAAATACCGGTGCTTTGATTTTTTTTTCTTTTTTCGGTGCTTTGAATCTTTCACCTATCTTCTAACCATCCGAAATCTCACATCATTGATGGACTCCAAGTAAATACTAAGAATCTAAGATTGCTAAAGATTAATCAGTTAAGCGGTCGGTGAAGCAAATAATGAGTACTGGTCCAGCAGCTCACGACTGATAGGAAAGAGAAAAGTAGATAGATTTTTTTTACCTGGGATCATCTTAAGCTGGCTGCTGCTAGGCGCATGACTTGCATGATGCGCAGAGTGCACGGGTCGCCAGAGGTGGCTTCTCCATGTGCTGGGCATCGCATCGGGATCGATCACGCCTCGCCAGATTCCAGTCACGACCTCACGGGCAATTAGAGATGCATGGTTTCCTTCTTCTCGTATGGAGACAGCACGCAGAAGAATCGTCTGGCCGGATCGCTCTCGAAGGTCAGGAATCGCCTTGCCGGTATGAGACACGAAGTAGTAGATCGGATGGAACTTGCCGGATATCAATCAAACTTGTTTTGCACGTACCGGTTGGTCTAGACAGATCTACACCATTGATTTGATCGACCAGATATTGAACGGATTAGATTTAATGTATCAACACACCTCGATACATGTTTGCTCTTTTAATAGTAGTATAGAAATATAGATACCACACGTGTATTAACAATTCCGATTAATATAGTTATAGTATGGTATAAAACTAATTATAAACTTAATGAGATAATGCGATAAATACTTATTATTTATTTGCCTCTAGGGCATATCTTTACCCAATAATAAAAGCAGGAACGTTTCTTGTTCGTCCGTTCTATTTCTTGTCGTACGACGATCGATCGCTGGTGTGGGCATTGTTTCGTACATCACGCGAGACCGTGTCGTACTCAAATCACTTGCCGCTGGAGTAGTACAATACTTTAAATAGGGGACCATCATGGGCTAACGATCCGGGCGACCGAGCTAACGATCGAAATCGAGCGTCGAGCTAGGGTTTGACGAGAGATCAACCAACAATCATGGCGGCAACCACGACGGACTGAAACAAAGTCGACGATCACGCTGGTCAGCTCCGACGGTGACCGCTGCCAAACACGACAACGGAGTCCGGCTTGAACGCGATCGATACTATCCTCAAATAGCCGCCACGCGTGATCGATCAAACACCCGGCCGGAGTCTTGCCATGGCCAGCGACAACGAGTGCTACGACTACTAGGACGCAGACGAGGAGGAGGAGGGATTGGAGCCGGACGAGGACGACTCGCCATGGCCAGCGATAAAGACGAGAACGAGTAGGGATTGGAGCCGTACGAGGTCTACGTCGGGCTGCTCGAGCAGGCCACGCCGCCGGCGGTGGCTCGCAAGGCAAGCGACAACGACTACAACTACTGCGACGAAAACAAGGATGAGCAGGGATTGGAGCTGGACGATGACGATACAAGGATGAGGAGGGATTGGACCCGGCAAGTGTTCAAGTTCCGTCCGTGCTCGACCTCGACATTGCGGCAGTCTCGCCGTTCTACCAACTTCGCCGGAAGATTTAGATGATATAATCACACAGGCGTTGCCCGACTGCTCGGAGAGCTCGGCGTGTTGATGCTTTGCGTTCCTCCACTTCTTGATTCTTTTTTTTTTCTGATTTGCTGTTGCACGTGCGTGCGTGATGATTTCTCATGGTTCATGCTACTGATTCATTGATCTATTTTAATAAACCATGGTTCTGAAAATAGGTAGGGGATAGGTTGACTTCGGTGGAACAAGTTTGATGATTTTTTTTCATCTGAACAAAGGTGAGCTACATGTCATGTTTACCTTGATGATTTCACGTGACTAATTAGGCGTTTTTCTTTTCTGCTTTACTTTGTGATGGATCTTTGGTTAATGTTGATTAGGCTGTAATTTGGTTATACCCAGATAAGGCCAGTCCAGGTCGCTGCCGAGCAATGGCCGTATCAGGTGACAACTATGCTCGCAGTCATGGATTATGAATATTGACCGCAGCATCATGGAAGCTACGGGCGTGCCTGCGTCACCGCCGTCAGACCTGGCTTAGCGTTAGGCTGTTGCCGCTGTGACTCTGGCCTGGACGACGCCTTCAAGCATGCTAACCAGATTATGTGCGCCGGCAGGAGCTATTCCTATCAGAGGCAAGAATCTTATTTTCTCTTGCTTGATGTTACTAAATTTCTTCTTTCTTTTTTTGTTCTGCCGCTATGATTTACGATTCATATACTCTCTTGCACAAGATGTGTTTTTAGCGTATAGATTTCTATAGATATGGTGTGAATTGGCTTGATTAATATTTCTTAGCAACACATCTATTTCTTTAAAAATCTTCATAAACGTAGCTATTTTAAGGGAATAAGTAGGTATCAATTAACTTATGTTTCATATACCATATTTATTTTGTTTTGTGCCTGTATTTTAAAACACAGATTTTTTTTCACGGAGACAAAAAAAAATTTGATCCCGTAGGATAGTCTATAATCACAAAGAGAATATGAAGATATAGCCGATGGAGCATTAATGCCCTTCATCGATGAAATTTTCCAGCAGGCTATTTCGGTCTAATTCAGGTATGCTTGGCATATTACACTCAATATTTGACATGACAATGTTTCGTGATGTTGTTCGTTATTCATGCTTAACAACATAAGCCATTGGATGTTGTGAGTTTTGTTGGTCCACTTTACTTATTGCATAATAAACTCATCGAGAGAGAGATGGTATTCTTATAATGAGTTGACTAAATTCTATTTAGAGAGAGTACGACACTTTCAAAATCTGAGTATGTTTCATTTATTTTGGATCCGTTGCAACGCACGGGCATGTTTGCTAGTCTCCAACAATAAGAACATAATATCACATGCATATGTTCAAGGATACTAAATATGAGATTCTGAACATTTAGCAAGAACTCCGATCGTGAATTACAAAATCTCGAATGTTCATCGGTACTATACATTATTGAAGCTCCAACACCGACCACAAAAGTCCAAATGTCCAAATGCACCCAAAAGATGCTACACAATAAGAGAAATTTGGGTCAGGAATTTATAACATCGGTAGCAACCGTACTCCAGCTTATGGAAATAGGCACACGACTAAATTTTGCAATTTCCGACACAAATCACTAAGTAATTTTTCCATTTTGTTTCAGTTGAAACTCATCCGTAGAAAATATCACGGATCTGATCAGTGAAATAAGATGAACATCATAAATTACCATCTCAACACCATAGTGAGTTTAACATTAGAGAACCCATTTCTGTGGTGACCCACAAAGCAATTTTCGGTTATTACTACAATCTTGAGTTAGATTTTACTTGAGATGGGCTGAAGAGTATGTTGAGAAAACATACATTTGTAGCACATTAGGAGAGGTTTCATCTTCAGAATCTTTAATACCACTAAAACAAGGTGCATTCTAGCTTGGGTTGCATGCGGGCATCTCGCATAGGCTAGCATAATCAGCTTTCAGCTCGAAAACAACTAATCTGAGCAAGTTGATAACAAACTATCCTACTCCCTCCAATCCTAATAAAGCGTCGCAACCCATACGTACCAGTTGTACTAGCTAGGCTATTTTCCTACGAACCTTTTAATGGATCGGAGGGAGTAACATATTTTCAGATGGAACGGGATGGATCCGGGCGCCAGCCTGCAACCCTAATTGTGGTGCAAAGGTGTGGCCAAAGATAGTGGTATGGTTTTTTCTCTTCGTAGTAACACAGGGAATTTTATTTAGCTAGTTTGATTAGTGTATGGCTTCTAGCCTTGGAAAAAGGTTAATCACCTATTCTCATGTAAAAAGATTTGTCACTAATCTCGTTTAAGAAAAAAGATTGATCACTAATCCACGTTCGCAAGCTACTCTCCCCAAACTTTTAGTCACTTCCACGTATAGACTTCCACGTCACAAACCTCTCAACCAGCCAACCAGCCTCTCCCCCCACGCCAACATCACCTCGTGACTTCGTGCGCCGACCTTCGCTTCGATTCCCACTCCGATCTCCGGCCATGGCCGCGCGGCGCCCCGGATCCTCTGCCTCCAGATGGCTTCCACCCTTCATGCTCCTCCTCCTGGCCGCCCTCTTCGCGTCCTTGCCGGCGGCCCGCGCTCTCCGGTTCGACCTCGAGTCCGGCCACACCAAGTGCATCTCCGACGAGATCAAGGTCGACTCCATGGCCGTCGGAAAGTACAAGGTCGTCGGCCCCGACGAAAGCTCCCACGACGCCCCGCTCCCCGAGTCCCACCGCATCTCCCTCAGGGTAAGCCATCGATCGTCCTCTGCCGACCGCGATTGGGTTGGGGGGAAACCGCGGCGATCCCGTGATCCCGCTGGTTTGTGTGCCTGGATTGACGCTGGTGGTCGATGCAGGTGACGTCGCCGTACGGGAACAGCATGCACTACTCGGAGAACGTGCAGTCGGGACACTTCGCCTTCACGGCGACGGAGGCTGGCGACTACCTGGCCTGCTTCTGGGCGACTGACCACAAGCCGCCCGTCACCGTCACCTTCGAGTTCGATTGGAAGAGCGGCGTCACGGCCAAGGACTGGTCCAACGTCGCCAAGAAGGGCCAGGTCGATGTGAGTGCTCCGGTTTTTGCTCAATTTTGTACTAATCACGGTGTTTCATATGGTTGAATGACCCCCTACTTGATTAGTGTTTCGTTTTATTGGATTGAGCAAAGGGAGTAAGGGTGCGAATTTGCGCGTAGGAGCTGGAATCATTAGGTTTCTCTGGCATGTCAGTGCTTGGATGTGTGGAATGAATTGGGAGTTTATGTGTGTGGTCGGATTAGTGTGATGGGATTTTCAGGATCATGTAATTCGCCACGTTGTGCTTTTGTAGATTCCCCGTCAGTAGCAATTTCAATGTGTATGGATCTAGGACACCGTTAGATTTTGTCGGTGTCAAGTCTTCAGTTAGAGGTGTACTGAAACTTTGAGAAAAAAGTAGGCTTGCAGCATCTTTTAATATCTAGTGTGCAAACGTGGGCTCTTGTAGATTACTAGATTTAGATACTTCTAAGTTGAGGTACTTGGTTTGATTGTTCTCTTGAGTGTGTGGTCATACAGTCAAAAAAAAGGTGTGTGGTCATGTAGTTTTCTGTTTATGTGGAGATACTGCGGTCATTTTGAGTGTGCCTGTTTGCAACCAGTTCACTTCTGGTTTTCTACATTATGTTGTGCAATCTGCCTGTGAGGTGGTAGATTAATCCCTTTCATACCTGAATTAGTTGGAGTATTCATCCTAGTGCCAAAGAGGTTGGACTTTTTAATGTGGTTGGCATTAAAAATTGATTCAGTAAGCTTAGGCATATGAGCCAGTTTTTGCTACTCAATTGTTTCTTTAGCATATTAGTGTGTTTGGAAGAGAAGATGCTGAATAGTCCAGTGGTTAGTTGAATTAAGCTGACTATTGTAGTCGTTTGGTCAATTGTCTTTTGTTTTGTTACCTTTGCTGCCTTTACAAAATTACGTGTATGAATGAGGTTACAACACCGAATTCTGTAGTCTCTATTAATATTCTGTTTTTACTTTGTTCCATGGTGTATTTGATCGTGAGTATCACTTGCACTTCCACAGTACTGTAATGTGTTATTTAGAGTCAGATTCTCATTGGACAAAGGTTGTATATGTCAAACAAGCATTTGGTCTCTTGGCATACATGCTCAGAGAGCAATATAAGAATTCTGATCTGTTTTGAAGTTTGGACATTCTATAATTTAGCCTCTGACCCGACCAAGAGAGAAGATAGGGTCAAGCCGACGGCTTCCTTCCTCACCTGCCTGAATGGATGCACAAAGAGCAATTAAGAATTCTGATCTGTGTTGAAGTCTGGACATTATATAATTTTGATATATAGCCATTTCCCATAGAACTCATAAGTGCACGTTTAAAAAAAGAAATGTAGAAGGAGACTCAATTGCACACTGACATATCAATTGCTGCTAACGGCTGCCACTGTGTCAGCTAGTGTTGGTTCTTAAACGGTAGACATAGCAATTCAGTATTAGCTTTTGAATATGCATGTTGGTGGACGTCCACCAGACCAGATTTATTTGTCCGCCTCGCCAAGTGATTACCGAAATACATGCATAGACGTGACATGGACTACTGATTTTACTGAACAGCAAAGTGTCTAGCGGACAGTCCGCTCAGCTTGCCGGATCGTCCGTCTACATCCCCTACTTTTGAACACTGTTCATAAAGTCATAACCAGCACTTCTAAATAAGCCCCAAAATATCTAGTTTTGTGAGAACCGTCTTAGTATGAATTAAACAAGTTAACATTGTTGAGCCACCATTTTGTTCGTCATACATAGTACCTTTGAGAGTGAACAGCCAGTAATATGTGGTGCATCACCAGTACTAAGAAAGTAATATTGAATGCATAGATCTTGTGATATTAATTCAGTTGGAGGATACAGTGATATTAATTCAGCATGAGTTTATGACTGCACTAGTACCATATGACATTGTTGTTGGAGGATTACCTGTTCATGCATTGTTCTGTACTTGTTGCAGATGATGGAAATAGAGTTGAAGAAGCTAGAGGATACCGTCAAATCTATCCATGAAGAAATGTATTATCTACGTGAAAGGTACGATACTGCATATTATTTCTGGCAATTTATAGAACTCTATTCCATTATAATTAGGGAAGCAACTCCTGGATCAAGTTTTTGAGTTGTCATCCATCTGCCTAGAATTTTCGGCATTGGTAAAACTCCATACCATGATAAATAGAGATACCATTCTGAAACAAAGTTTTTGACCTGTCATCCATCCAGGGAGGAGGAAATGCAGAACATGAACAAGCAAACAAACTCGAGGATGGGTTGGCTCGGCTTCCTATCGCTCGGCGTCTGCTTGTCGGTGGCAGGGTTGCAGCTGTGGCACCTGAAGACCTTTTTCGAGAGAAAGAAGCTGCTGTAGTTCGCCCATGATAAAAAGAAAACGTTGCGAGATTAGAGTATATTGTTTCTTTGAGCTGTTAAGTTATGTTTATGAGCGTATACTCAAATCCTCATTAAGAAACCGTGTTACTTGGGAGATGTCTTATCTGTGCGCTAACTCTTGTCTGATCGAAACAGTTTGTAAAATCTTTCAAAGTTGATGTTTCATATGGTTCAACTTAGAGCCACATAGTTTTTTCATCTTGGCTCGATACTGTTCTGAATTAATTTCATTTTTTGGGTTGAAAATGTTGGTATATTACAGACCAGTTAAAATTACAAAGAATTTACAGTGTTCACAAGACCTAGCTGGGATATGAATTGTGTGATTTTGTCCATCAATCGTGACGGAAGACTACCTGATACGGCGACCACCATGGACCTGCTACGCTCTGCACCGGTGACAGTCACAGGCGAAGATGAGAGCTGAATGTTCGCGGAGGGAGGAAAGAGAGAGCACAACGGAGAGGCCATCGCTTCAGCAAGTTGAAGGCCCAAACAAGTGGCTCGCTGCGTTCGCATGGGCTGACTCCCTGAAAGGCCCAAAGCGAGTAATACTCTGGCCTTTGCTGGTGAACGAGCGAGTGGCAGCTGGGCGTTTTGGTTTAGTCCCACCTCGCCCAGCGAAGAGGGGCGGGGCAAGGAGCTCGGCTATATAATAGGGCAGAGTGCGAGCACTGAAAAGGCACGCAGCTGCGTGGTGAGCACAAAGCGAACTATTCTTTCGCCTTTTACTAAAGAATACCGTGTGCACGCCACAATAAGCAGCATACGCTTATTTTTGGAGGGTGTTTTCTCCTTGTGAGAAAACCCCAACAATTCTGAAGTGCAAAATTTACGTCAGAATGATTACTTCACGTGTGGCATCTCTGAGAATGGAGCATACAAAAAGATCGAGGCTGGCCTTCACCATGACGGGTCCTTGGCACCCTAGTCCTAGGCGTTGGTTGGTTTTGTAGGCCACCGTCAATGCCATCGATGTCAAGAGTTGGCGTGCACCGAGAGGAAGTATTGAGTTTTCTTGCCAGCAACAGCTAATTCACTCTGGCGGAGCGAACTTATGGAATTTGCTAGCCAGAGACAGCGAAATCACACTGGCGGAGCAAACTAAACTTCACACGCACAGAAAGGTTCGTCTTCCTCTCAAAGTATCCAGATATCCCTAAAGATGCAATCCAATCAGATGAAAAATGTAATTTTGTATTGTGATATTTATCTACAAGTTCACATTGACAAAGAGATACTGCACAAAAAATTCACCCTCCATGACTTACGGAAGTAAGTCTCACAAACAATGTAAACCGGAAAATGTACTTTTTGATCTTTAAAATCCCATCAGCTCTGTGTTGAAGAAATATGGGCTAGCGAGGGTGATTTGAGTAAGTATCTGCTTTGGCAGAAACAAGGCATCACGACATTTTTGCCGTTTCAGTGAACCTTTTGACCCATCCAATTTTGTACACAATCGATGCCAATCTCCCAAGAAAACCCATTCACAACACCTCCAGTTTTGTTTGCTCGCAACGAATATACGGACTGCTATTGTGAGAATAGATGCCAGTGGTGATCATGGGATGATAAGCTCTCCTTGATCTTCTCCAGCCTCTTGAGTATCTCTAGGAAAGATGGTCTAAGATTGATATCCGCGGCCCAGCATAGCTCAGTCAGTCTGCAATTAAGAAAACCATGTTACACTAATGAAGTCAAAGAGACAAGCTTTACATGGCATAAGCATGGCAGTCAGTAGATTTTAAGAGGGTTCTGTTTAACTTGTACTTACTCTTTCAACTCAGCAGTATGTCCTTTTGAACGGAAAGCTGGGCGATGCCCATCTGACACATACTTAGCAGCCTCATAAGGTTCATAGTTAGAAAAAGGTGGATCCCCTTCCAGCATCTACAACAAAAGGAACATTATATTTCATTCAGAACAGGCATGATCATATGATATTAGACGCTGCTGGCTTGTAAGTTTAGATGGTGAAACTACCTCATACAGTATCATGGCAAAGGAGAAGATGTCAACTTTCTTGTCGTATTTACGGTGCTTGAAAACTTCAGGAGCCATGTACCGGTCTATATTCGAACAAGTATCAAGACAACTTGTGACAATAAATTCAAGAGAGGAAAAACAAACTATACAAGTCCTGAGCACTTACAGCTTCCGGTCTCTCCAGTCATCTTGTATACATCATTGGCATGCTGAGATTTGATAATCTTGCTAAGCCCAAAGTCTCCTACTTTCAGGTGGTTCGCAGCAGTATTAACTAGAAGAATATTTCTGGAAATAGACACAGTAGGTTAGACCAGCCTATGAAGCTGCTTGCATTAGCAAAAACAAGTAATTCATCAGACCTTGGCTTTAAGTCCCGATGAATTACAACATTAGGCTCATTATGAAGATATGCCATGCCCCTACAAAAGATAATTAGTTAAGAGAATAACACATGGATCATTATTATTTCAAAGAAACAAAAGGTAGTTATTTCCATAGAATCAAAATGGGAAAAGCTTGATGGTTCAAGGATGTGGTGTTAGCACATATGCTCTGCAGTTCAAATTGATCTTAAAGAGACCATGCCACTGTAAGTCTGTAACAAAACCCAGTTACCCAGTGTACCATTAGTATTGTTCATGACTTGGATGCTAATAAATTATGGTTCAAAGCAAAATCAAGTCAACTCTGAGTAGCCAGTAGCCTAAAGGTGAACTCATGACATATAAGAGAATTATCAGTGGGTAATTATTATACATAATAAAATGATCCAACAGAAAACCATGATAAGTTCGTTGATAACTATATATTGAAGGGCGTGACTGATTACCAATAGTACAATGGTTAAATTTATATGAGAAGGATACAGTTTAAAGCAAACTATATAATGAGAACCTACCAATCATATTTATAGAGATTACGTGTTATATCATACGAGCTAAGCGCATGAAGATGAGAATACCTTGCGATGTCCAATGCGAAATTAACAGCAGTAAGTGGGGGGAGCGAGCCTTTTTCCTTGAGATATTGATGAAGATCACCCTGGAACATGCATTCAGTTCAATATTAGCAAGTTCCAAAAAGTCCACATCACAGGATAGTTGACTTCCAAAACGGATTACGTACTCCTCGTAGGAATTCAGTAACTAGCATCAAAGGCTTGGTTTCTGTGACTGCTCCAAGAAACTGTACAATATTTGGATGCCTCAGCTTTATTAGCAAGTTGACTTCATGCTTAAAATCTTGGCTGCAAACCAAGGAAAGTTAATGTTAATTGAACACTCCGTCAGACAAACATGTGGCAAAAAAACTAATAGTGTCCAGTCACACTTTTAACAAAATACAGTTAACCAAATGAAAGGCAAGCATCTAATCCTGGGGCAAGGTTCAAAAAAGCGCTGAGCGCTAAGCGAGCGGTGAGGCTCTGCCTAGAGGAACTATTGCTTAAGCGAGCTTAAGCGCCGCTTAAGCGTGCAGGGCAAAACAGGCATATGTCAGCCTGAAATAGGAAATATTGAATAACCTCACGTAGTTCTGTGTTGTTTCTGGCCCAACAAGGCGCCTCTTGCTTCCCAGGTCGTAGCCAAACACATCGATCCCCTCCAAGATGCCCAATAACCTCACGCACTGCTTTCCAGCCAAATAAATCGATCTCCTCCTGCTTCCCAGCCTCTCAGGTCGTAGCCGCGTCTCTCACTTCGATCCCCTGGATCTGGACTGGAAGAGGACGAGGGGAACGAGCTGCTGGAGGAAGGGGTCCCTGTCCAGGCGGCTTTGACGAAGATCTAGAGGGCGGCGCCCAAGAGGAGCTTGACCAGGGGCGCGGAGGAGCTCCAATGGTGTCGCCTCTTGCTTCTGCCTCGACACGGGAGTGGAATTGGACGAGTACGGGATTCCTAACCCTAACCCTCTTGCTTCTGCCCCGACACCGCGTCAGAGCCTGCCTCCACAGCTCCTCCTCGCTTTTCCTCTCGCTCAGGCCAAAAGCTGAGCGGAAGGGCTCCGCTTCGCTCTAATCTAAGCTTAAGCGTACGCTTAGTACCGCTTTTTTGAACTTGAATCCTGGTGACTCTGTGAATAAACTTAAACTTACATAACCAGCCTGTCATCAGATAATGATGGAAGAATGCGCTTCACAGCAATAGGTGTTCCTCGCCAATTTGCTTTCAGAATTTCACCAAAAGAGCCCTGCAGTAGTTAGCAGGTTTGATGAACTTAGGATAACACAATATACAAAATGAACTGAAAAAAGGAGCAACGCACATGGTTATTATGCAAATATACAAAATATAATCCCATTATCTTCCTAGTATTATACTAAGTTTATTTTAAATCAAACATCCGCAACTATTCTTTCGGTTTCAAAGCATGTTTAAAATCCATTATTCTGCTCGGGTCTATAAGGATTGGAAGTAAACAGTAAATTTGACATACCAAATATACAACTCATGACCTACAAGATGAAAAAAAATATGAAGGGCAATAGTCCCACCTTGCCCACTGCAGTAAGAGGAAGTGAATGCTACCCATTTGATTAACTTCAGTATGCTAGTGATGGGCCTTTTCTAACCATGAAAAGCATGAATCAAGTTCCAAAACCAAACAGTCTTTGTTTGCACAGCATATGAAAAACTTAAGAACATAAACAATTGACGGAAGTATTTATATTAGGAATTCTCAGCTATCATGGCTCAGTACACACTTTGTATCATATGAAAATCAGTCCGCCTTGATAACAATTGCAATGCTTAACTAAGAGTGCTCCACATCAACTAATGATTATATAACAGTTGCACTGAAGTAAGAGATTGTTCGAGAATAGTAACCTTTCCGATCATAGTTGCTTTTGTGAAATCCAATTCAAGCGGGTTAATCTCCCAGTCGGCCTTGTTTGTTAGGGGAGGTGGAATTGACTTTGCTTCAAAGTGGCTTCCAGTTTTACCCTACAGCAAAATTGAATCAGAGGAATCCGATGTATCTGAAGTTCTGAACATGCTTAAATGCAGTGCCAACTATAAACACCGAATGATCTCCTGATGATTAAATAGACAGCTATTCCAAGTTTCCAACTATGTAGAGCATAATTAATTTAGTCATGCTTGAAAGGTGCACCAAGACTACCCATTGAATGAAAATGGACAGGTGAACATCTAAAATCCAACCTTAGTATATATCCAGTATGATCTCCAAAAGGAGAACAGTATCAGGTCTTTAATCAACAATTGACAGTTTTCTTGTGCATACGGCAATTTCTAACAGATGGCCACTTGTTGAGATAACAAAATCATCCATCTAACATTTCCATAAATCACACAGACACATCCAAATACCCCCACTTCCTACTTCTGGTAACAATATCTGGGACCAAGTGCCCTGGATACAAATTGAGGACCATGACAGAGACAGCTGCAGAGGAATATACGGGGGACTCACCCACTACTTCCATACCACAAAGTAACTGGTGAAATTGGAATACCTGGTGTCAAGTTACAAATTTAGTAATGTTGAGCTATTGCTCAAACTGAACATTCCTACAAGTTTGAAATGCAATAACCAAGACAAATCTATTAAGCCCAAGTTAAAGGCTACTTACATATGTCAATCCGCCATGCTTCTTGAGCAGGTCGATCATAGCATGCCTCTTTGCACCCTCTGCATCCGCCAGTGGCTGTAAATCAAGCAAAAGTAAGCACCGTGAACAATTATCTCAAAAATATAACAATCCTAGAGACTGAACTCAAAACCAACGACAAACATGTAGCATAAATATAACCAATGAGTAACCATAACCTCCGAAGTTTAACCAATGATTGACAGCAATTTTCTTAGGAAAACAAAGGGGAACAGATGAAACTATCATAGCAACACATTGAAATCGACACCCAACTCATTGTTTACGCATTTGAACAACCAGACATAGCACAAGCCCTCGTCAATCCGCAGTAGAGACCGTCAAACACAGCATTAGACCCCGAGGCGGATGATGACGGGAGCACCATGGAACGAATTCAAAATCTGCAGAGGTCAAATCAGAGCCCCGTGGTCGACCGTTTCCCCTCCAGAATCATCAATTCGCGACGGAGGAAACGAAACCCAGTTCCCATACAACCAAAATGGGCTCGACACAAACAAATTATTTCTACACGAACCGAACCGAGGGACCAGATCGTCGTGGGCTCAGCCGAGAGGAGGCCGAGAGAAGGATCGGGGCCTCACCGTGTTCTGCCACCGGTCGAGCGCGTTGACGTCTGCGCCGTTGGCGACGAGGCACTCGGCGACGTCCTGCCATCCGTGCAGCGCGGCGACGTGGAGCGGCGTGCGGGAGTCGTAGTCGCGGGCGTTGACGAGCGCGGCGTCCTCCTCGAGCAGCTTGCGCACGGCGGCGGCGTCGTTCTGGTGCGTGTGCCAGAGGATGAGCGAGGTGCGCGCCACGAGCGCCTTGTCGTCGAACCGCCGCCGCTGGTGGCCGTCGCCGCTCCCCGACGACCCGCCCCCGCCGCCGCCGCTCCCGCTGCCGCCGGAGCCGGCCGCGTGCGCATGCGCCGCGGCCTCCTCCTCCGCCCCGCTCATCCCGCGTGTCCGAATCTGAGGTAGCCCCCACGCCTCGCCGCGACGACGCTGCGTGTGTTTCTCTCTGGGAGGCCGAGTTCTCAGGAGGGGGATTTTGTGTCCGTCGCCGCGCGTGATCGATCGCCTTGGGTGAGGTGATCGGATCTGATTCTAGGATCCGCTTAGCTCTTGACCGACGGCGCCCACTTGTGCGCCAGCCTGGCACGGCCGCACGCTGGACACGGCCCGCCCACCGAACCGTGTCAGCGATCGCGTCGCGTGGAAAACAGAAAGTGACCTCGTCCGCGAGTTGCTTCTTCTATTGGAAAAGTGACGATCGTTTTCGTGCAGAAGAATACGGTGCCTTTGCTTTAGGCAATAGGGTGCGATGTCAAGGTGCAAGCGGGAGTGGGCCGTCCGCGGCGCCGTAAATTTGGGCCATTTAGTTACAGATGCGTAATTGGATGAAAAAAGCGGCCTATGCGGGCTGGCCCGCGGTTGCCGCGTCGCGCCGCATATCACACTACCAAACAGAGGCTCGCTGGGATTCCTCTTCTCCAGTTCTTCATCGGCTCCGTCACCGGAGCGCCGCCATGGCCGCCCTTCCTCCTCCGGCTCCGGGTCCAGGGGCCGGCGAGCTAGCTAGCGAGCGGCCAGTGTCGATTCCTGAGCGAAGGAAGTCATGGTCTCAGCGAACACCCTCACTGTCCTAGAAACCCCTGGCCTGAGGAACTGCTCAAAATCCGCCATGAAATCAAGCCAGGCGTCCTCTCTCTTGGCGGCAGGAGAGGTGATGCGGCCAGTAAGTCGGCAGCAGCGACGAAATTTCGACGAATCCGCGATGGCACGACGTAATTACCGATTGAGGCGTCGGCCTACTAGATGCGGACGCGACCTCGTGGATCTGGCAGGGCGGCGCTCGTGGGGGCCGGCAGCAGGAGTACGAGGACGGCCTGGGAACTAGACGTACGGCGGCGACGGCAGACCAGGCTAGCGAGCTACTCCAGGTTCAGCTAGCTAGCTAGCGAGCGGCCAGTGCGCGGCGCGGCCGAGCGACCTACGCGGCGCGCGCGGCGCCACAAAATAACGTGGCTTATACGCGGCTCGTACGCGGCGTACCACGTATGAATTGCGGCATATACGGCGCGTACGCGGTCTCCTGCGGTGCGTCCCGCTTACACCGTGAGTGCGATGTCATTCGACCGCTTCACTTTCATGTCTATATGGAATCATGCTTCTAAAATATGTAAGGAGCACGAGCACATACGCTCTGCGTTTGCCAAGGAGCTGCACATTTCTATGTTTCCCACTGGATTAACGATCCTTTAACGAGATACATAAGGCAACATACCTCCTTTTCATCCCTCGAATAGCGGGTTATTATAATCTCTGCGCTATTCACTCATGCGTATGCGATATATGATTCTCCCCAACATTTGAGGTGGTCATTGACGTCTCCGCAGCTGCAGACGTTGCAAGCTTCTTGTGCCACGCTGCTCCACTTCTGATGGCTGGGCGGCCCAATTGCTACCCCAAAAGCTTGGCCGGTAGGGATCCTCGTGCCCTTTGTATGTGTTTTTTTTGCCCGATTTTCCTAATAAACTAGGCTACTCTCTTCTTCTTTACGAATATAGACAGAGCTCCTGTCCCGTTTTGCAAAAAAAAAAATCCTAAAATCACTAACCTTCCAGCATCAATATTTTAAGACATCGACCCGACCTCACCATCTCGGGCATCTACCAAAGGCACCATCTTTCCCTAGCCTGACGATGTAAAAAAGTCTAGTCGGTCTCAAAACACCGAGGTCATGGGGTGGAGAAGGAGAAGCTACGGAGGAGAACATCATGGAGTGGCCTTCATGGAGGAGTAGAGAATACGATAGCTAGTTGAAGCGGTTCCTCTTGTCCCCCCTCTCTCGCGTCACCCCTCTTGGGCGACTCGAGGGCGAACCCTAGATCTCGCCGCCCCAGCCTCCTCCTTCCTCCCTCTCCCTCGCCGCTGCCGGAGACGGTCGTCGGGCAAGCCATAGGCGCCGTCGAGGAAGGTGGCGGCGGGGTTTTTGGCCGCACTGCGCCTCTCGCGGTGGGCTGCGGATGCCGAGGCGGCCGCCTCAGAAGCGGTGGGCGGCGCAGACTCTCCGGCGGGTGGCGTTCGCGTGGATGCTGGCTGCCGTCCTCGGCCGCCTGGGCAGCGACACGACAGCGGTGTAGGTCCGGCGTGCGGGGCTCCTCGGCGCCGTCCGCCAGATCTGAAGGTGCTGGCCCGAACCTGCTGCTCGCCCGTCAGATCCGTGGCCTCTTGGTCGCTGGGGTTTGACGGTGGGCTTGGGGTTGTGGGTCCCGGGAGAAATCCCTGGCCGGTGACGGCCACAACGGCGGCGACGCCCACGGGCATCGTCTTCCTTGTTGGAGGCGCAGTTGAGGTCCCCTCCCCCTCCCTTTCCCCTGCCTCCCGGGTGAAAGCCCAATTCCTCTTGGAATGGGCGGCGACAACGCCCCGGCGCTGTGCCCTTCCTGAAGGCGCCGCTTTGGGAGCAGGGGACGATTGTGTAGTTTCTTGTCCGGCGTCTGACGGCGGCTGCTTTGGGAGCTGTTGTCCCTTCTTCGGCACCAGACGGTTACGTCAGACCGGGTGTGCTTACGTGTGTGGTGGTGGAGTTGCTCTGGTGTTGATCTTGGTGTGCTGGGTGGTTGTGCTTGGCCTCTGCTCCATGGCACTGATGTCGTCGATCTCCGTTCGAGCTCTAGGGTGAGCGACTCCGACCGACGGTGCGGCGCCCTTCGATCCAGGGCGAGAGAGCAGGGGCTCTCTTCGGTCTCGGAGACGGACCAAGACATTGCTTGCCTTCTGAGCAAATGCGGGTGTTCCTTCTTCAGCGACGAGTTCATCTACAAGCTCCGGCTCCCGTCCACTCTTGTGTGGTGTCGCCTTGGTGGTTGAGGACTCCGACGTTTAAGCTGTGTGTCTTGTAAATCTTATGTTTTGCTTGTGTGCGTTGTGGTCTTGTAAGCTGTTCTTACAGCATCTTGTATCAGCCGATCCTGCCTTTATTAATTCAAAGTTGGGCACCTAGTGCCTTATATTTTAAAAAAGTAGATAATACGCATACACACACAAGGGGGGGGGGGGGGGGGGGGAGAGAGACCTCGTTTAGTTTTTTTTTTTAGATAAAGGGATTTTATTACTTAAGAGTTTTAAGCATTACACCCGACCTCTGCATAACAGGGATGCACACAGCCCAAAGTTCGAGGTCTCACAAGTACCCAAAGCGAAACGTAAACAGGCGAATTACATATCAGAATGAGAAATTGTAGATCCGCCTAGACTGCTGGGAGGTCGATCCGAAGACTATGCTGCCATCCATGCCGGAAAAATAACTCCCTGGCCGCAGCCTCCAAACGTGACGCCACCTGCAAAAACAAGTCTCGGTTCTCCACACGTTGCAGGGCGGACCAAACTCGAATCGTCGCAGTGCACCGGTAGATAACCTGCAAGAAAGAAGCATTTTTATCGTTAAAAACCTTGTCATTTCTACATAGCCACAGCGACCAAATAACGGCAAGCGCTCCCACCCTACAAAATAGTTTGAACCTAGGATCCACTCCGTTTAACCAGCTGCCAAAGATATTTGCAACGGAACTCGGGGGATGTAAGGTAGAACCTATCTGGATGGCTGACCATATAGACCTGGCAAACTCGCACTGAAAGAATAAGTGTGTAATGGACTCGTCATGATGACAGAATACACACTTTTTGCTCCCGTGCCAATTGCGTTTGGCAAGATTATCTTTGGTAAGAATTACACCTCGACGAAGATACCACGCAAACACTTTAGTTTTTAGCGGGATCTTCATCTTCCAAATTTTATTATTTTCCTTAATATCGACTGGACCTAAGGGAAGAATTAGCGCTCTGTACATATAATCAACCGAGAATTTACCATTCGTCGTAAGATTCCACTTAAATTTATCCGGGCCAGCCAAAAGGGTGATAGCACCCAATCGATTAAGCAAAGCATTCCAAGATGCTTGCCTCGTGCCCAGTAAACTTCTCCTGAACGAAACATTTGGTGGAGAAGTTCCCAACACCTTAGCGATCGTGTCGCTCTTGTTTCGGACAATAACATACAAAGCCGGATATTGTTCTCGGAGAGTGGCTTGACCTAGCCATTTATCCTCCCAGAAACGAACATCCGATCCATCCGAAATTGAGAAAGATCCATGTGGAAAGAAGAACTTCTTTGTAGCCATAAGGCCTGCCCAGAAGTGCGAATCACCAGGTTTCCATAGAACCTGAGAGACGGCTTGAGATCCCACATATTTCCTCCTAAGGAGGGTTTGCCAAATTCCATCTTCCGTAAGAAGCTTGGAAAGCTACTTACCCAGTAGGGCTCTGTTCTTAACCTCAAGGTCATGAACTCCAAGCCCTCCTTGGTTTTTAGGGCAGCAAACCACACTCCACTTAGCCAGTCGATATTTTTTCTTCTCACTATCCCCTTGCCAAAAAAATCTAGATCGGAAATAATCCAGTCGTTTTAAGATTCCTTTAGGTAATTGGAAGAATGATATCATATACAGTACCATATTGGTCAAAACTGAATTTATGAGTACCAGTCTTCCCCCCAGGGATAAGAGTTTGCCTTTCCAGCTGTTTAAACGTATTTGGAGCCTTTCCTCCACCTTTTTCCACTCAGCATTTGTAAGTTTCCGATAATGAATCGGAATACCCAAATAGTTGATGGGAAATTGACCTTGCGCACAGCCGAAAAGCTCAGCATACAAGGCGGCGTTTTCTTGAGCCTCGCCAAAGCAGAACAATTCGCTTTTATGGAAATTGATCTTAAGACCCGACATCTGCTTAAAAGCTGATAAAATCAGCTTTAAATTGCGAGCCTTATCGATGTCATGTTTCATAAAAAGAATTGTATCATCAGCGTATTGAAGAATCGATAATCCGCCATCCACAAGATGTGGAATCACTCCCTCAATTTGTCCCTCAGATTTAGCGCGTTCGATCAAGATAGCCAGCATATCCGCCACTATGTTAAATAGTATTGGCGATAACGGGTCACCTTGTCTAAGTCCTTTTTTCGTTTGGAAGAATTTGCCAGTGTCATCATTGACTTTAATAGCAACACTTCCTCGCGAGACAAAGGAATCTATTAGCGCTCTCCACTCAGAAGAAAAACCTTTCATTCTGAGGGTCTGCTGGAGGAAAGCCCAATTGACTTTGTCATAAGCTTTTTCAAAATCAATTTTAAGAATTACCCCAGACAACTTTTTCCTATGCAGTTCGTGAACAGTCTCATGTAAAATCGCCACCCCGTCCAGGATGTTACGACCTTGCATGAAAGCTGTTTGGGACGGACGAACCACATGGTCTGCCACACTGTTCAACCGAATTGTCGCAACTTTGGTGAATATTTTAAATCTAACGTTAAGTAGGCAAATAGGTCTGTATTGTTGAATCCTTTGTGCCTCATTAACCTTAGGTAGTAAAATAATTTCACCAAAATTGAGTCGAAACAACTCTAGTTGTGCCTCGTTTAGTTTGTATATCATGAAGACCCGAGCTCAAGCAAAACTATTTGATGAAATGTACTTAGATGCGATTTATAGGGAAATCACGAATTTATTGTATTTTGGCCCAAATTTCGCTTTTGTCCATACTTTTCTACAAACACATGCATGTGTTTCGGAAATGAAAGATCGAAACGTCCAAGTACAGTCTATGTACGTATGCACGCCACCGTGCAACCAAAAACCCGCACTCATAAAGTTGCTTGTCTCCTTCTAGAGACCATGATACTCCCGTTTCAAAAAAGAAAAAAAGGAAAGAGAGAAAATGTACTACTAGCGTACGTAGGTATCGCACCGAATTCTCCGATGATAGTGCACTGATATAGTAGTATATGATTAGGTTATCACAACCAGAGGATTCCATTTGCTGCATGCGATTGGAGTTGGATTTGACGTGTTTTGGCTTCTGCAGACCCGGTCTCTCCAAATTTTGGTCTCCTTTCTTTTTCGGTTTTCTCCATTTCTGGTTTCTACCTTTTCATTTTACCGTGTTCTGAAACCACGGGGCCATGACAGTGAAATGAAATCGATGTTTCTTCAGGACGAAGGAGAGGACGAGATTGACTCATCGTTTAATCGTTTAGTTTAGTTGCTGGCTTGACAAACAGATAAATTTGTACTCCCTCCGTTCACCTTTACTTTGCGTTTTACATTTTCTAATTTTTTCGCAACTACTTTGAGTTATGCCGTTTTCCCCATTTTGCCTTCACTTTTTTCTTCTATCGCATTTATATCTCTCCACAAATTACATAGTAAGCGGGGCGAAGATAGATTCGTAGCTAGCAATGGTTACTCCATCGTCATTGGAATGACGGTCTGCGACCCCCAGTTTTTGCTAAAACAACGTAAAAAATGTATCTTGAACATCTTAGGATGTGTTCGGTTTGGGAATTGGAAAGAATGGAATGGAACCATTCCGTTCCAGCAGAACGGAACCGTTCTATTTTTGTGTTCGGTTTGAACAAAAAATTGTCACAGAACCGTTCCATTCTTTCGGTTTTGGAATGGGGTGAGGATGGAATGGAATGGGGTGAGAATGAAATTATTCCTAATGTCAATTAATTATTCCTAAACTTGATTAATTATACATAAACTCGATTAATTATTCCTAAACTTGATTAATTATTCCTAACCTTGATTAATTATTCCTATAATAGATTAATTATTCCTAAACTTGATTAATTAGCGCGTGACAGCCACCCGTTCCACTCGGTCCGGCCGAATCGGCCGGACGGGTGGATTCCGCATCTACGTGGAATATGCCATTCCGAGGAACGGGTGCGTTCCATTCTACCTAAAAACCGAACACAGGGATGGGCTCTGGGTGTGGAACCGTTCCATTCCATTCCGGTCTGGAACCGAACACACCCTAGGGTCTGTTCGTTTTTAGAACTGCATGGAACGGTTCCATTCCACAAAAATGGAATGTCACGGTTCCATTCCGTCCGAGTGTTCGGTTGCAAAAATTGAAATGGAATGGAATGGTTAGGTAAATTTAGTATTAGCAATTAATTTAGCACTAATTTAGGATTAAGCAATTAATTTAGCACTAATTAAATTAGCAATTAGATTGCATCTCTGCGTCGCCGTGGCCGCCCTTGCTCCTCCGGCGCCGCCACGGCCGCCCCTTGCTCCTCTGGCGACCTCCGCCCGCGCCCGACGACCTCCGCCCGCCACAGCCCCCTTGCTCCTCCGGCGCCGCCACTGCTTCGTGCTCCGCGCCGCCACAGATCGCACGCCTCCGTGCTCCGCCCGCCTGGCCGTGGCCGTGGCCGCCGCCGCCGCTGCTGGCCGAGGCCGCGCCTGGCCGTGGCCGGCCTTGTCCCGGGCGCCGTCCGCCTCGCCTTGTTCCGGCGCCGCCGCGCCTCGCCTGGTCCCGGCCGCGGCCGCCTCGCCTGTTACGGGCCGCCGGCCACCTCGCCTGGTCCCGGCCGCGGCTGCCTCGCCTGGTTCCGGCGCCGCCGAGACTCGCCTAGTCTCAGCCGCGTCCGCCTCGCCTGCTACCGGTCGTCCCGGCCATCGTGGCCTGCGAGAGAGGTGAGAGAGGAATTAGCGCTAATAGTCACGCGTTCCACTCGGTTCCACCTCGTCCGGCCGATTTGGTCGGACGGGTGCGTTCCGCATCTCTCGCGAATATTCGCTTCCGAGGAATCAGTTCGTTCTATTCCGTCTCGCAACCGAACGCAGGAATTGCTCCCAGGAATGAAACCGTGCCGTTCCGTCCCATCTAATTCCAAAAACGAACAGACCCAAAGAAGCAGCCCCACCACATCTTACACTGCCAGCACGCTTACGCACGTACTCTCGAGACACAGCCCGAGAGTCTAGTACGAGCCTCCCCACCCTTCCACATGATCAACTATGCCGGCTTTGAGACGCGCCTGTGGCGCAGTGGCTTTGCATGCAGTGGCATGCGGCCCGCTCGCGAGTTCGACTCCCAGGGAGGAGCGAATTTTTCCCGAGCGTCTCACGGGGGTTTTTTCAGCCAGGCACTGGCTGTTCCCAGGTTTTCTACTGCCTCACGTCTATGTATCACAGGCGAGGTCGACGTGCCCGTCGGTCACCGAAGCACTGGTCTTCGGCCAAGTCTCTCAGGACGTAGTTCTGGGTTATACGATGTAGGTCTTGTTTAGACACATAGGTGGAGTGTGCGTGTGTGTGGTGTGCGTGTGGTGTGTGTCCTGTGTGTCCGAACAGATACTACAACTGTAATCACAGAGAGGCCTCAAAAAAAAAAAAAAAAAAAAAAAACTATGCCGGCTTTCTGGAGTGGGCGTGAACAGAGACTTGATATATACCGCTCGTCTATCCTAGCTTGTGTTCATTTAATGCTAACTACATGCAAACAAATTGTCACGTCTGTCCAGATTTAAAATACATCTCCGATCCTAAAGGAGTGTCGCTAGCAAAGGCACAAGCTCTTCCTTGTATATGTATTTCGTCCGACATTTAATTAGGATCGGAGGTACTAGTAAAAATTTGCACGTTTCTGCGATAAGACCAAAGGGACACATAGACGCACATACACCTTGCCAGATCTCGACCAAAAAAACCGCCCCACCACATCTTGCAACAGACGCGGGAAAGATTTGTCTTGAATAGCATTGTCCTGCACGCTTTCATACCTACTCTCGAGACACGGCCCGAGAGTCCAGTAGGAACCTCCCCGCCCTTCCGCACGATCAACTACGCCGGCTCCATGGAGTCGGCGTGCACAGGGACTACACCGCTCGTCTATTCTAGCTTATGTTCATTTAATGCTATAGCTATACTTTAGCATATCGGACCTATTCAGCTGGCTTTCCACATGGAATCGGAATGAAGCGACGCGTATTAAATGCACTCCCTTGAAACAGCGGTTGACGTTAATGAGCTTCAATAACTAGCGATATCTCTACTCGTATAAAAACCACAGTTGGTGATGATGGTGTACCTGCCATCTTTCATCCAGTATCGTTCGATTTATATCTAACAGACAGGAAGACCCACATTACACATTTGCAGATAACCCCTTATGTTCCTATCTCTCCCGCCACCTCATCCAACCACCTAAAAATGGGGGAAAATCCATGAGAAAAAACAAAAACTCGATTAAATCCAAACTTTCACTGGTAAAATTATTGATAAATGTGATGAATAATGATACATTTGCTTTATTTAATATACTTGTAAGGGTTAAAATAAATAATGAACGTGGCAACGCACGAGCATTCAACTAGTTAGATATAAATTTATTGGGTCAATTATTTTCATGCCCGGCTTCGCTTAGTTTTCCTCAGTTGTGCCTACTTGCTTAGGTTCCCTCAATTTTGCCCTAGTTAGCGGTTTCCAGGCTCGAGGATGGCCAAGCGGCCATTTCCGTCGAGTCATCCTCCTTTAACCGTTAGTTGGCCTGACAAGTGGGGCTGACCTGGATTATCTCATTTAGAATCGCATCGCATCTCATTTTTGTTCTAGTGTGGAGACGCGGCTGCCCCTCCCCCGGCCGTCGGAGCCGGCCGCGTGCGCGTGCGCCGCGGCCTCCTCCTCCGCCCCGCTCATCTTGGAACCCGCGTGTCGGAATCTGAGATCATTGCAGCACGTAGTGCCAGATCATTGGTGAAATTGGCACTCCAACTTTGGAGCGCCCTGCTGGTCTTGATTAATTTGCAGTGGAGATTCACGAATGCAATTTTCTTGTGTCGTGCTGCTGTTCCATGCACTCTGAACCACATCACAGAAATCCTCCCTACGGTGTCCAGATTTGTCATCACCGGCAGCAGTAGCAAAAGCATTGCCCAAATTTGTTTTGTTGAAAACAACTGGTTGTGACATAGAACGCATGTTTTAGACATATAGAACGCATGTTAAAACAGAACCTTAATTAATTAATGATCAGAAATTTGTACCGCACCGATAGATAGAAGTTGCAAAATCTCAGTGGATGATGAACTGGCTGGACCAGCGGCAGTGCGGCACCACAACCACGTCGCCGCTCCTCCCGCGCATGGCATTACTAGTGGCTCCAGCGATGGTAGTGGAAGCAGTGCAAGTGCTACTGTTGTCGCGGCTGACGGAGTGACGGTGCAAGTGGAATAGTGGATCACATCCTGGCAGCAGTGCCAGCCCCGGCGGCCGGCATCGTCGCCATGCACCACGACTTCACCGCATCTGCGACATAAGTCGTTACTGAGTTCACCGCCGGTACCTGTGCATAACCGACGCTGCGCGCGCCGCAAAATCTCACCATGTTGGCCACCATCGACGCCTACCCCGGACTCCATCGTCGAGCTGAAACTTGGTCATATTATCACTCTTCACAACAGAAACAACCATTATATCTCTATTTCTGAACATGCATAACTCAATTATCCAACAGAACATGGTTATTTCAGACTTTCCATGGCTCCCAAAACTATCGTAATTCATGAAGTGTCAGTCTAATCTACCATGTAAGTAGAAGATAACCAATTCAGCAAACTGGACAACAGCGCCAAAAATAATAGAGTACATCGCTGGTTCCATTGCATTGGATTCCAGTCCAACCGGGCACTTCCTTTCCTCCATCGTTGTAGTCTGCAGTCCTGCACCACATCATGCTCTTCATGTGCACCAGAACAGAACGTAATGCAAATTCAGATACGGTGCCCAGCAGGTACCAATCTCTCTTTCGTTTCCATCGCCCAACATACACAAATAACAAATCAACTCAGCTCCATGCATGTCTCCGTCGTACCCATCCACCCAGGACAGCCACGGTTTCGGGCGACAGCGACGACGCAGACTCCCCGGACGTCGTGCTGCTCTAGTCGTCGCGCAGGGGCCACGTGGTGCCGGTGGCAGAGCTGGCGCGCCGGCTCCACACGCCGAGCACGGCTTCATCGCCTCGGCTTTCATTTACGCGAGCTCCAACTCCACGGCGCAGCTCGCCTTTCTTCTCTCCCTCCCTCTCACCGGCAACGTGTCGCTCCTGGCCATCCCACTGTACGACCTCGTTGCCGTCGGCGCTGCTCTCTATCGAGGCCCAACGCTCTATGTCGGCCCTGACCGCCGTCCTAATAGCCATCGGGAAAGCCAGCAGCCTCGTTTCCTCGTCGCGTTGGTGGCAGACCTCTTCCACGCCGGTACGCTACCGGCTGCCCGCGCTGCCGGTGTCCCCGGGTACCCCTTTTCCCCCTCCAAGATGTGCATGCTCTCCGTCGTGCTTGACCTCCCGCGCCTCGACTTCCAGGTGGACGGCGAGTTCCGCGACCTGCCGGAGCACGTCAGGCTGCCTGGTTGTCTGGCCGCGCCTCGCGCGGACGCTCAAGAAAAGGATCAGCGACCCCTACCATGCGAGGATCTAGGTGGTGGCCTAGGCGTCCTGGGCGTCCGCCATCCATCCGGGTGTGGGGATCCCGTGTGTTGTGCATGTGGCGATCTCGGAGATTTGTTTGTTTTTATTACCATAGTTGGTATGTACGTGCAATGTACGTTTTCACAATTAAAGTGGGCATTTATAAGTTCGAAAAAACCGTACCAGGATCCATGTGAATATTTGTTTTGCAGTTTTATATCTCTGGCAAGCGTTGGATCAATATCACAAGATTCTACAAGAGAAACTGTGTAACTAAGGCAGGAACACCAGATGACATGGAACCGCCAAAAAAACTCAGAACCTTGGAACATTCATGCTCCAACAAACAACTTTTTTCTTGTGAGCAAGGAAAGAAATACGACTCTCTTTTGTCCTCATCGGCCTCGTCATCTTCCAAGCTAAAGACACCGTTAAAACCACCATTTAGGTCTTTACCAATTTATACCATCGCGCATCACCATGAGACCCCTTTGTCAGTTGAGCCTTTGTTTGTTGATAACAGTGGTTGCTAGCATATCTTCGGATCGAAGAACATGAACAAAAAATAATTTCAAATCCAAGAATCTAGAGAGAGAGCCCAAAAAAATTCGCATCCAAGAATCCTCCATCACGGCCTCGTGCTTCTCAGTCTGATTGCAGCAAATAAAATCACCTCAATCCCCATCCCGTTCATGAACCATCCCGCGTCCCCATCTAGATCCATGAAATTGAGGAAAAAAAAAGAGAGGTGAGGGATGGGAAGGTTGCTGCTCGTGCTTGCAAAGCATGGATCAAAACAAAAACACACGAATCAAAAGGGGGAAAAAACAAGAACGCGAGGCGGCCTTCCTGCCCGCGCCGGCCAGATTCGACGGATCTTGGTCTTGCAGCTAGATCCCAAAGCCAGTGTTGATTTCCGCGAAGTACAGCTCCAGCTGCTCCTTTTTCTCCCGTTTCCAACAGAACCATCCATCCAGCTATATATGTGAGGGCCTTCCAGATGGATTTGTGGTTTGGGCTTGTAGCTAGCTTGCCCTTGCGTGGCGGCGGCGTGGGGGTGCAGTGTGGGGCGAGGCTAGGGCGCACGGCCGTGACGGGTCGGACGTTTTTTTTTCGTCGAGCTGTGGACGGTCGGCCGGCGGATGGCGATGCGGCGCACACGGGCTTACGTGTGCAGTATGGTCACGTCACGCGTGTGTGGGCGGCGGCGGGCGGGCAGGTTGTCAATCTCGAGTAGGCCGGCAGACGACTTACGCCCAAGGCCGGAAAGACCATCGGGCGCCAGCGGGGAGGGTGAGTCGTCGGAGCGCGGTGTGGTGGATGGTGCACGGAGGTGGGGAGGGGAGGGTGCGACGCGGAGGAGGATGAAGGGGATTCACGGGAAGCCGGCGGCGGGCGGCAGCGCATAGGCCGGTTCGAGCGTTGTCCCGCGATGGAAAAAGAGAAATATACACATACCGGTTCGCTAAGCGCGATGTGTTGTGTTGAGGTGCTCAACACCGTTGGAACGATCTCATCCGTTGATCAGATAATGGACGACTGTAATTTAATGTATCCGTAACATGTTTGCTTTTTTAATAGTACTAGTACACGTGCACGTGCAACGCACGTTTTGATAAATATACAAAATTATATCTTGAATTTCTTGTAAGAATATTTCTTACTTAACTTTGAAGCTAATATTAATGTGTAGAACTGAATTTAGTACAATTACCAAATACCTAGCAAATATGCCCGTACGTTCATACGGAATTATAAAAAATTATTTGAGAAATATCTTGAGTTATCTTAAAATATTTTCAATATGATTTCCGATCAATTTATTGTTGAGTCACTTATTCCAAATAAAAAAAACATGTATGCTTGAGAAGAAAACTGCTGCATTAGCTTTTGCTACCATGCCAAGTGACTTTCTTACAGTGCTCAAGGACTAAACATTACATTCAGCCGAAGTATTTCCGTAACAATAACTTAGAAATATGATTAGCTTGACAAATAGTACCCAGACTGCATGAGGACAGGAGCCAAGCGATGTTAAGCCTTTCCAACAAGCCAACCCTCCTAATGGGCAAGTAAAAAATAAGTGCTCAGGTGTTTCTTTATCACCTGAAGAGCAAAGGCAGCTGAACACACACAGTGGCACCGTTTCTAGTGTTGAGCTGATCTGACAATAGCAGACATGCAAATACTTTCAGTTTCGGCCACAACTTGGACGTCTAGACCCATATAAAAGGAGTCGTCGTTGTAATTTCTGTAAAACAGGAGTAATATTGCTTGGAAGTGTAGGTTTCCGGAGAGTACAAGGGTGCTAGAAAAGGCTGATCTTTAGATAATCAGCGAGACACTGACTCACAAACATTGACTGCACGCATGCATCATCTTGGACGTTTTATTTATTTATAGAATTCCAGTCTGCGCTCGAAAGGAAGTAGTGCACTGAAGAATTGCGTAAGCAAATTCTGAAGATTATTGGATCCAAACCACAATTTAAACTCACATTAAACTTCCCGCCATATCATTATCTCTATCAGAGCCATGCATCTCCAACGATGGGTTCCCGTCTTCCCGACAACGGTTTTGAACATGTATATGGGCAGAACAAAAACTGGTTCGCGATGGTTCAAGTATTCTGATCTGTTGCAAATCTGGTATCAAATTTGGGGCTTCATGTGACAATTCGATGGACAAATTTAGTTTAAGTAATCTGAACTATGAACCACAATTGCTCACGAAGAAGATTTTCTGTGAAAGAAAGGACGGACATCGCTGGCTTTCGCGATTAAGAACAGAGTACCTCGTGCAGCAGTCTGGTGAATCGACAGTGCTATGGCTGAAGGCGCTCCGGGACGGCGGCCGGCGGGAAGGCCCTCCGCACGGCGTCCACTTGGGGTCAGTCTGGTGAATCGGCAGTGCTATTGCTGAAGTCGCTCCGGGACGGCGGCCAGCGGGAAGGCCCTCCGCGACGGCCACTTGGGGCGGCGGCAGGCGAGAAGGCGCTGCGGGGATGGCGGGCAGGGGCTCCGCGAGGCGAATTGCTGCGGCGTCCGGCAGGAAGGTGCTACGGTGGTCGGCGGGAAGGTGTTCCGGGATGCGTCTTGGTGCGGCGACCGGCGGGAGCAGATAGGGCGGTGGTCGCGCGTATTTCGTGTTATGCTGTTATTTTTCTCCAGATTGGATGATTTGGTCAGCGAGCCGCAGCGCGGCGCACAGGGACTGGAGCGCCTTGGCGGGCCGTGGCTTGCGGAGGTACGGGCGCTACACCAGCGATGCAAGCACGGTGCACGGGGCATCGGAGCGGAGCACTTGGCCTCCGAGGAAGGCAGTCGTGAGAGCGGTGCGTGGTACACTTCAGGTGAGAAAAGAATAAGAGAAACGAAACGGTACCGGTGGCAATTTACTCGTAGTATGTGATTTGGTGGGAGGGTAAAACGGTAAAATATGGACGTGTTGAGCTGCTCAACATCGGCGGAACAATCTGAGTCGTTGGTAGGATATTGAACGCGTACGATTTAATGTATCCGGTCATGTTTGCTCTTTTTATAGTCGTATAGAAGTATAGAAAACGAGTCAAGACTAAATTGGTAGCGTGCCGATAAAACAGGAAACAAATTACTATTTGATTTGATCGCTAACTTACCGCTAACAAGCCGCGGAAGGGCGATTTAAAAGTAAAGATTTGTTCTGCTTATCAGTTAAGCTATTGTTCTGCTTATGAAACACGCGAGGGTGTCGGTGCTGGTGTTAGAATCGCAGCCGTTATCGTAGCCGGCCGGCCTATATAGTGACTAGAGATCAAGCAGAGGTCCAATCGATTGACCTCCGGACAGACAAAATTTGTGATCAAGGCGCGCGATGGCAGCGCTTGTGATGATGGTCGGCCTAGGCTTTGGTCTTAGTGCTGCACTTCGGAACAAGGCAATGACAATCCTGCTCCGGCGGCTTGGCTTCGGCCTCCAAGGGCCAAGCAAGATGACAGCGGTAACAGTCCTGCTCCCGCGGGCGCTGCTTAGACAAGCTTCACAGAGCAAGATGGTACCATGGCCGGACCTCCCACCGGAGTTGCTGGGCCTCGTGCACCTGCGCATGCCGTCCCATGCTGATCGCATCCGCTTCCGCGCCGTCTGCCTCCAGTGGCGCTCTAATGCGCGGCTGCAGCCGCTGCCCCCACTGCCACCATTGATCGCCCTCCGCAAAGACAGATTTCTCAGTCTCCCCGACGGCGCTGTCCATCCCATGCCACCCACTGCTGATATCTCCTACCGTCTCTCCACCGGTAGCATGCTCTTCCTCGTGCACCACGACGGCACCTGTTGCTTCATGAACCCTTTCTCCCGAGAGACCACCGCTCAACAGATCAACCCTGGCACGCTCAACCTCAGTCTCCGTTACTACAGCTGTGATCGAATCGTGAAGGTGGTGGTCTCCGATCTTGTCGTCGTCGTTCTGACCAGGGGCAAGTGGAATTCGAAGAATGTCAACATCTTTGCTCGCAAGCCACCGCAAGGGGCTGGTTCTTGCACAACCATCGAGTGGGCGCCCCCTGGAAACGGTTATGTCCTTGACATTGCACTCTTCCAAGGGAAGCTCTATGTCCTCGTCGACGAAGACGATGAATTCCGAAAACTACCAGAGCTCTATGTTCTGGAAATCAGCGATGAGATGACTGGCGTCAGATCTGTCCAATGCATCAGAAGCACGGCACGAGACCCTTGCTGTACTGCCAGCAATAAAACCAACTTCTTCTTCTACCTGGTCGTGTGCGGAGATCGGTTGCTGATGGTGGAGCGGCAGGTCGATCTCGACACCATACATCTTCTGCCCACACGGCTTTCGATCGACGTCTTGGAAGCAGCGGATCTGGGCAGCGGCTACAGTGGGTGTTGGAGCAAGGCGGATACGTTGATGGGGCATGCTCTCTTTGTCAGCCCCGGCTGCTCTGAGTCACTCCTTGCATCCGGCGGCGGCATCCGAGAGGACTGCATCTACTTTATGTCCGAGCGTATGACACCCCTTCACAGGCAGAGGAAGCCCGAGGATGACTTTCTCGACTGCATCTTGTATAACTTGAGAGACCAGACAGTGGTGCCGTTGCCATTGGAGACGGCGGCGCTGTCATGCAGGGATGGTCCCTGGGAACCAACTTGGGTATTCCCAACCTTTACTTGAGTTGCATGTATGCCTGCAACTGTGGCACTTCACTTGTAAAAGCGCATATATGGTGTGTTATGGCTTGCGTGGTGAATAACTTATTTTTGAATGATAGAACTTGTATTGTAATCTGGTCTTATGATTTAATATTTAACATTTGGCCGTGTAATCTCAGTTGTAACTTTGCTTTTTCTTTATTGTGCTTGTTATGTACAGACCGATTTCTTTTATAGTTACGGAATTTTTGTACAGTTACGGAATTGACCTCAATAGAACATCAAACTACAAAAGGTTGATCAGCACTGTATGAGAAGAAGATGATGACCGTATGCAACTGATGGAATGTCAAAACCCTCTTCTGGTGTTGGAACATATTCTGATATTGCCGTATGAGAAGACGATGATGACCGTCGCACTTATGTGGAATTGGTGGCCGGAGAGGAACAAAGTTAATCATAATGAGAACCGGCTATCCGCTGATGCTTTTTTATTCCAGATTTAAAAAATGCACTGATGAATGCCTCCAGTTTTTCAAACCGAAGGCCACGGCCAGTACTAGTTCAATGTAGTAAGATGGGTATATCCTCGAGCCGATTTTATTAAATCAATGCGGATGGTGCCTTCGTGGAAGAAACACGTGATGGTGGATGGTGAGTAATTGCACGTCATAGCAATGGTACTGTTGCTTTTGCAGCTGCTGGGAGGATCACACATGCCAGCGACACTAATGCATGCAGAGGCACTCTCTCCACATTGGATTCAGAACAGGATCAGAGGGATCAAAAACTGTTAATTTGTATAAAACCATCGAGCCGGCTCAACCAGAAACTAGAGCCTTGGGCTTAAGCATTGTTGAACTTGACTTGTTCTAGCATAAGCCATCTCGATTCTCTAAATAAAGTAGGATTTTAGAAAGGCCGGGTTGCAATTAAGCGGTACACCATGGTATTGGTCTTTTTTTTTTTGAAACTGGTATTGGTCTTGCTAATCAGCTGGGAATGAGAAGAATCAAGGACATCATTGAGACAGATTCTCAAAATTTAAAGCAGGCTATACTGACTTCATCTTTTGATCAATCCAAGCTGAGCCATCTGTTTTCGATATCAAGTACCAGCTTATTACTGAGTTCATCGATTATGATGTTAAGTATTGCACGAGGGTTTGTAACAAACTAGCTCATTCGTTAGCTGCGTTTGGTATGAGGGATCGACAGTCTAAACAATCTTTTTTCCCAAACTTTGTAACCAGTTTAGTTTTTTTACCAGTTTAGTGTTGTGTCTTAATGGAATGTCCGTGTTCCTGTAAAAAAAAAAAAGAGTATTCCTATGTTCTTAGAGCATCTCTAGCAGATACCCTATAAGCTCGTACCGGATAAATCGTATCCAGCAGTATCCGATATGAGTTGAGCTCGGTTAGAACAAAAACTGGATACCATACTACATATTCAAACGGAAATCGAAACTAGAGTTCGCGCGGATTTTTACATAAGGATGCAAGAACAGAAATTAAACTACGATGTTAGAACATAAATTAAACTACGTTTCTTCTTCTCCGACACCGATCTAGAAGTCGAGCTCCTCCTGCTCATAGATCTGGTGAATAGCCCACGCAAGCTCGTGCTCGTCCACCGCGCGATGGAGGCGTTCCCCCGCACCGGGAGTTCCTGCATCCCTGGCGATGGTGGCGAGCACTAGTTCGTCGTCGAAGTCGTTCGTGCGCTTGAAGATCGGCATGAGCTCGTCCAGCATCGCCAAGCTCGTGCCCCGCTGCCACGCGGCAGGCAACTGATGACCACCTCGCCCGCCGGCAATGGAGGCAAGCGGTACTCCTCCTCCACCTCCTCCTTCGGCTCCGGCTTCCTCCTCCTCCGAGGAGCTGCCTGCCTCTGCGTCGTGTGCCCACACGGGGATGAGCTGCTCCCACCAGCGGATCTTGTACGAGCCGCGCTTGTGCACGCCCTCCGAGCAGTGGCGACGGGCCTCCTCTTCTTCCAGAGGCTCACGGCCTTCGTCGCGCCCCCCGGAGCCACGCAGGGTGGAGCCCGCCATCGATCTGGAGGAGAGGAGGAGAGAGGAGCGACGGAGCTTGGTCAATCGCACACCGGAGTTAGGTTAGGGTTGCGGCGGCGGGAGAAAGAGAGCGGCGGAGGGTTCCAGAAATGGTACCGGAAACAACCCTCCGTACCGATTAAATAGTGTTCGTGCCACCGTTTATCCGGAGGTCCAGATAAAATTTTCCGGGCCGGCCCGATATAGGGTATCTGCTCGGGCCAGAAAAAGAGCCCATAGTGTACTCCCTCCATGCCACAATAAGTGTCTTAGATTTTCCCAAGATTTTCCCAAATATGAATGTATTAAGTGTCTTAGATTTGCAAAATATGAATGTATCAAAATCTAAAACGCTTATTTTGACAGGGAGCTGCTTAGGCCGGCCCGTTTACCGGCACGTCTACAGGCCAGTGCTATCCTCCCTAATTCTCAATGGCCCAATCTGAAAACCGTCTGCAAGGTGCGCTACTGCTTGTCCCCACTCCTTGCCCGTCGGCGTCACATGGGGAAAGGAGTGGTCTCCGTTGCGGCGTGTCCAGCTTGTCCCTAGCCATGGGCAGAGCACTACGACCGGCCATGGCCACGGCCGCCGCCGCTACCTCGATCACAGCTCGGAGCCACCACCTCCCGTGGCCGCTAGCTGCTGCATCACGCGCGAACTTTACGAGGCTCGTCTGCGCCACAAGAGTCTCCAGCGCCGGCGCTCCCCCACAGTCGTGGGCGCCGCGGCACGCCGTCAGAACAACATCCCGGGCGGCGGGGGCTGGGGCGCCGTCGTCTACCTTGCCGGACGCCGTCACCTACTCGTCCAGCATCGACACCGACATGCCCCTCTACGAACCCCCCGGGGTAAGCATCCATCGGCATCGATCTCCGCAATTCCGCATTGGGGAATTCGGGAATTTGATTCGGTGAAATTACGGCTCGAATGATGCGTTTTCTTTCGCAGGTGTCGTTCGACGAGTACCTCCAGGACCGCCTCCGCGTGTTCCGCGCCATGTTCCCCGACGAGACCAGAAGCCAGCGGCTGAGCGATGTAAATTAACGCGTGTACCGAAGAATTCTCTACCACGGTGGTGTTGCCGCTGATGGGTCGATTCGATTCTGTGTGGTGCAGGAAGAGTGGAGGATCCAGATGCTGCCGCTGGAGTTCCTCCTCATCACCGTGCGCCCCGTCGTCGTCATGCAGCTGCGCAACCGCGGCGCCGTGCTCGAGCTCCGAATCGTGCGTCCATACATACATACATACACCCTGCTCAGCTAGCGGTGCGATCCACGATGTGCAGCTGGGTGAACTGAAATGTGTGTGTTTTGGATTGTGGATGCAGACGGAGTGGGAGCTGAGGGGGCTGGACAGCGGCTACACGCCGGCGAGCTTCGACCTGGACGTGCGGGGGTCGCTGTACGCGGACAGGGGCCGGCGCCGAGGCTCCCGGCTGAGGGGCCACCTCGAGATCTCCATCACCGTCGCCCTCCCGCCGCCCCTGCGGATCGTGCCGGAGGGCGTCCTGCGAGGCGTCGCAGAGTCGGTAAGCTACCTCGCCGTGTGCCAAAACAACGAAATTCTCTGTTTCTTTCCGAGAGAATCTGAATGGTTAGAGCGTGCAGGTTCTGTCCACGCTTGCCGAGAGGATGAAGCGGGACGTGGACGTCGGCCTCGTCGCCGACTTCCGGAGGTTTCGGATGGAGAAGGCGGCGTCCAGAGCGGCGGAAACTGCTGTGGTCGTCAGAGCAGACAGAGAAACCTGAGTCAGAGCAGACAGAGAAACCTGAAGGCTCAAATTTTCTTCCTTCTGAGTTCTGACCAAAGTGGGTATTGGTTTCAAGGATTCTTTTTGTAAGATCCTAAAGATGTTGCGGCGATACATACATGCATCTCCTGTATTTGTATAGAGTGTGAAATACGAACACGGACTTGTGGCTCTCGAGCAACAGTGTGCCTGGGTAGATTTTTTTTTGAAAATTTTAAACTTGAGTTTGAAAAAAATCCAAAACAATTCCTATAATACATATGCATGTTTTCTCCGTATGTGCCAATTTTTTGGTGCAAAAAAAGTCGTATTCTGAGCTATATATAAATAACAAAATTCTAGGCACAATAAAGGGAAAATAGTACGATGAATTTGTCAGAAATTTCTCTTTTTTGTGTAGCCCAAAATATAAGATTGTTTGGACGAAACTTCTGGCGTACGTACATAATGTGTAGATGTATTTGTGTACCCATTTTCAGATTTTTTCTGAAACCTAGAACCATGGTTTTCAGTTTTTTCAAAACACGGGCACACTAGTGCTCACGAGCCACTACCGATTTTCGGTGAAATACATGTTGATTTCTTTCTTGCATTGCATCCACAAAACTTAAACAAAAAAATGCAAAAGATCTCCAGAAATGATTTACATATATAGTTTATTGAATATCCGACCTGACATATACTGATATCATATACACCCACAAATGGGTTACTACTGAAGAACAAAAACATGTAACGATGATGTCACTCTAGTGATCCTCCCTCTGATGTAACTTCTGTAGTAAGTAAAATGCAACGAATGTGATGGAGTACAATTTACGATCGAGCGGAGGCATTGATCAGAAGAAGAAGAAGAGGGGCAGCAGCAGTAGCAGCACGCAGAGAGCCCGGCGAGCGCCGGCCATGAGGCTGTCCGCAGCGTCCTCTAGTGGGGTGAAAGAACTGGCGGGCCCCCCGAAGCCCGGCGTGAACGTGGACGGCGGGACGAAGCTGGAAGGGGCGCTCGCGCCCGGCGTGCTTGAGTTCGAGCCTCCCGCCATGGAGCTGCACGACACCACCAAGAAAAGACGTTTACACATGTCAGTTCTGAACCTCGTCAGAGAATGCAGCAATGTTTACTGAAACTGAGATTGCCCAAGAAAATCCATAGGCTTACCTTCCGGCGAAGACGCACTGCCCCGAGCCTGAAACGAGGAATCAAACGGAAGAATCAGAGCCCTAGAAAACAAGAACGAGAAGACGACGTGGAAAGCGAAGAGCAGGTAGTGTGTTGTGCTTACTGGGGTCGGTGGGGGTGGTGGTGGCGGTGCCGCTGAAGTTGCAGGAGGCGCCGGAGGCGGCGTTGCGTTGGTAGTAGTCGTTGTAGGCGTAGGAGGCCAGCGCCGGCAGGTCGTTGGGCTTGTAGCACTTGCCGCCGGGCTGGATCGCCGAGCAGTCGGCGTGGCCGGGGCCGCACGCGTAGTTGAGCCCCGTCTGCAGCGCCGTCGGGTCGGCGCCTTGTATCGCCACGCAGAACAGCCCCCCGGCCAGCGACCGCCTCTTGCTCTCTTCTTCTTCAGAGACGGTGCCTGCAAATCGCAGAAGAAACGAGAGGAAATCGTTGGACTTCGGACAGGTGATATCTGGGGGACAGGGTATAACGAAGAACATTAGAAATTCAGGCCGATTCATGTTTACAGTTTGACTGTTGTACACACATAAGAGGGAAATGTTGGGCTTGCAACTGTCTGGATCAAAGAAAGAAGCTCGCTCGTTCGCCCTCCCACGGGCGACGGGTGAGCCCTAGCCTCTCCTCCTCCTCCAGTCCCCACCCCCTCCCTTTCCCTGCCGCCGCCGCCGGCGTAGACCGCTGGGCTTCTCCCGCGCGGGGCTGGCGGCGGCGGGCCTGCTTCTTCTCGTGCGCGCGAGGGAGGGGCGGGATCTCCTGGCGGCGGCGGTGCTTCTCGGCTGGCGGCGGCCCGGCTTGGCGGCGCGAACTCCCGCGTCCGGGTGGAGTGCGAGGCGGCGGCGCGGCCGTTGGCCGCTGGGAGGCGTGGTAGCGTGCTCGCGGCCGGCGACGCCCTGCCAGCCCAGATCTAGGCCCTTTGGGGCCCATCTGGGCCTGGGCGGGCCACGACAGGCGTGGTGGCGCCTCCTCCGGTGGCTGACGAGCAAAGACAGTGCTTGGGTTGGCGGCGTCGGCGGTGCCCCTGCTGTAGTGTGGCGGCGGGACTTCACGAGCCCAATCGGGCTCGGGCGGGCCAGTGAGGGCCTGGTTTGACCTACTGCTGCATCCGGTCGGCAACCGCCTCCCGGCGGTGGAGGCAGTTCCCTCCCGTGTGCCGCTGTACCGCTGACCCTCGCCGGCGTTTTGCTTCTCGGTTCTACCGGCCTCGTGTCGTGGGCCACGGTGAGATGGCAGTGATGACTGAAAGACCGTGGTGGCGTGCGCTGGTGGGTGGCAAGTTCGGTGGAGCGTCCCGGAGTGCCCAGGGGTGTGGTTTCGTAGAGGTCGGAAGAAATCCCTGTCGTCTCGGCACCGACGCGGTGACGCCTACGGGTGTCGCCTTCCTTCCTGAAGGGCGTCGGGTGTATCTCTTCCCCACCCCCGTTACGGACCAGGGGAAACCCTAGGATGTGTACCCGGGGTAACCCATGGAACCGTCTGGGCAGCAGCGTTGTAGTCGTCGCTTCCCTTCTTGGAGGTGTTGCTTGGTTCGTGGCGTTTCGGAGCGCTAGGAGTGTGGTGGAAATTCTTCGGAGGGCGCAGCGGTTGAGAGTTATCACTGTTTTCGTCGAACCACCGGTGTCGGCATTGTTTTCTCTTT